>JAJHUR010076231.1:7622-29817 GCA_027495735.1 Lutjanus campechanus | reverse complement strand
GTTCAAGACTTAAGACATAATGTAACTGCATCATGAAGCCTACACGAACTGCATGTTGTTCAGGGATGAATAGTCTCTCCTATTGCTATTGTACTATTTTTTCAGCTATAGTGACATTAATCGTTAGTAATGTAGCAGCCTAGTTTTGAATGACAGGGTCCCTGCTATCACATGTTGTTAAAATATAACATTTACATAATAAAATGAATTACAGGCTTCCTAAATGCTGTAATATATTACACCGCAGTGAAGTTAGTTTTAAGTTGGATATTCGACAGACATTCGCTCCAACATTTCACATGTAAAAACAAGAGGTGTATCTCATGCAGCCAGTGGAGGACTATCATGATGATAGTCCTCCACTGGCTCAAAATCAGTGTGGGATGATAGTACTCCACTGGCTGCTTGAGATACACCTCTTGTTTTTACATTTTACACCTTTTATAATTTTTTATTAATTTTTTATATGTAAATATTAGCATTTTAGCTCAATAGCTCCCAGGTCATGTGACCAATTGACTCTAAATCAGTGTGGGATGATAGTCCTCCACTGGCTGCTTGAGATACACCTCTTGTTTTTACATGTGAAATGTTGGAGCGAATGTCTGTTGAATATCCAACTTAAAACTAACTTCACTGCAGTATAAATTACCCACTTTTAACTCTCTTTTTCAAACCCTTATTGCAGATGGAGTGTTGGTGTCAAAATTTTGACACCAATATTTTCACTTTTACGGCAAATGAATATCGGCTCCAAATATCGGTTATCGGCCTCCTTGAATACTAATAATCGGTATCGGTATCGGCCCTGAAAAAACCATATCGGTCTATCTCTAGCCCAAGCACAGCAAAATAATGATAAAAAATACAGGTAGCTGCAGGCGCAGCCACCACCACACACTTCTTTTTTTTCCCCAATTATTTATTTATTAGTTTTCAACATTTTTAAACCCCCCCTGAACAAGTTAACAATGAGGACACCACCACACACTTCTAGTCAATAATCAGCGGTAATTGAGGGGGATTATGTTTATATGAGTCTGTATATTGTTTTATTTAAAGAAAATGATGTATATTATACCCTTAACTAACATTTTCAGTGCAGGACTTTTACAATGAGGTATTACAACTTTTACTTAAACATGTTACAAGGAGTTTTTAACAGTCTCAGTTTAATACTGATGCCTCTATATAGTACTATCATATACCTATATAAACAAATGAGACCATTCACAAGAGGATCTCTATACAGCTAATCTTAATGCCTGCCACCGGGTCAGATTCTGCCTGAATGCAAACTAGAAGAGACTGTGTTTAATTTTTTAGTGTGCTAGCCAGTTAAAAAGAAGCAGAGGAATCTTCTTCAGATAATTTTATTTTTGATGTTATATTTTGTGGTTATTGAGGTGGAAATGTTACTGCTTCTGTCCACAGGGGCCTCCAAAATTAACAAAATACGAAAAATCCTTGTAGCCGCTTAAGTAAAGGATCTGAATAATTCATTGCCCCCTTGGCAACATCATATTCAGACATTTTTCTGCTCAGTATTTGGTATCTACAGGTGAAAATAAATGTCTAAACATTACTCTCTGCATCAATCACTGCAGGAGTTCCCCCACTTAATGTTCGACCAAATTGGGAATAAATCTGTAAATTACAGAATAATCAACAAGTGTTGCCCCATCCACTTGTGTGATGAATGAAAACTCAAAGCACATTAGCTGTATATATATTGTGCAATCAAAATTTCAACTCCATCAGGCTCTATCAGGGCATGACGAGAATACAATTTCCAACAAACACTCGTGCTCCAGCTCAGTAAACAACAGGACCACACTGTAGTTCAATCCAAAAAGCTAATCGCACAGGGTATTGGAATAATGAGTGGCTCAACCTGAAGAAAATGGCTCATGAAAAAACATATCTGGTAGCTATTTTCGAGTTCCTCTTGGGCAATGGGCAAAAAAAAAAGACAACAGAAAATTACATTTGCAATGCAAAAACACTACCTCTCTGGCACCTGATTCTTGCCACCACGGTCTAGTGAGCAGTTAAAATCCAATTTCAATTAAGGCGTTTGAGAAAATATTTAGAGTCCTTCTCTCACTCTTCCACCTCTAGATTTAAGCCTTAGTATTATTCTCCAGGGAAAACACAAACACACAGGGACATAAACAAAGAGCCACTCTTAAGATTGGGAGTGGGGTCCAGACACATTACTTAATTTGCGTCATATTCCCGGCAAAGGTCTCGCTTCAAAAGTCGTCCAAGTACAAGATAACAAACTATTCTTCTCCAGGGAGAAGGAGGAGGAGGAGGAGGTCGACTCTGTGCTGCTGGTAAGACGGTCACGCACAAGTTCCCCTCCAAATTTTACCCACAGGAGCTCAGACCGCCACAGGAACCATGGAAGAGAATTAATACAATTTGTAGATCTTATTGCATATATATTAGGTTTATGACTACATGATTAATTTCATTCATGAGCTATTTACTCAAGTCTTCTGGGATTTTACTCATGACAGGGCTACAATTTTGTTTTTTTAATATATTTCAGCCTCAAGTTGAAGGACTGCACTCTATCTAGAGTCATTGTTTTGCAAGTTACAAGTAGGTCTTTGCACTCAAATCTCATGTCAAGTCCCAAGTAATTAACTTTTTTCGAGTCCAAAACGTGGATCTCTGGAATTACGTGTTGACTTGCTGAGAATGAATAACGTTAATGTTGGTTATTTCTTGGTGTTCAAGAAATGAAAGGAGATTATTTGACGGATTCACACTTTTTAAAGAACACTTTTTAATCTTTGGGTTTTGGGGGAGGTGTCTTCAAGTTAAAAGGCTCAAGTCCAAGTGAAGTCACAAATCACTGATGTTAAAGTCTGGGTCTGACTCGAGTCCAGTTCATGTGACCACACCTCTGGTACTGGGTTACTGTAGAAACATGGCAGACTCCACAGAAGGAGATCTGCCCCCTCTTTAGATATAAACAGCTGATTCTAAAGTGGGGTCTGCGGCTCCAGAGCGACATGTAGCCTTCTGCCCCTCTCCGGTGGTTCCTTGTACTGTAACTGTAAACATCTGTAGCCTATACACATATACTTTTAAGTAAAAGTGAAAGTACAGAAGCATATCAGCAAGATGCACCTTAAATGATAAAATGTAAAAGTACAAGTTATGCCAAATGGAAGCTTTCATAATGTATATACCGTATACTGCAGGATTATTATCATGTGGTTGGTTGAGATGGAGCTGATTTTATCCACTTTATAAAATGTTTCAAAGTTAAATATGCAAAAAATGTCAACGTATGTGCCAAAAATTGAGTCATAAAATCTTATTTTTTCTATTTTTAAAATTTCACTTTTCATTTAAACCAACTTGTTAGACATATGTGTATTATTTCAATATACAAGAAAGAGTAAAGCATCATTGCCGCACCACAATCATGTAAAGTGGACGCGCAAAGACTCAAATCACTAGAGGTAAGAGGGGTATTTTTTCAATGAACAATTCATGAAGTTTTAGAAACTAAAATAATCTGTGAAATACGCAAAGTGAATAATAACTACACATCAGATAAACGTAGTGGAGTAAAAAGTACAATATTTCCCTCTCAAATATAGAAGTATAAAATACCATAAAAAATACTAAACAAATACTAAACATTACATTACATTCTACCTCTCTCAGTTCATCATTTCACTGCATTAATGAACTGAGGCAGAGTTGAACTAATGCAAAGAAAAAGCAGTAAGAATGCCTCTGTACATGCTGTATTCATTCAGACTGAGAGGGACAGATGCTCAAGTCACAGCAAAATAAATGTTCGTCACTCATTTGGGAGGTTTGGAGGCTGCGGCTGCCTGCAGAGCCCAGCAGAGGGGGCAGTCACCTCACACAGCTGTCATGTGGCACCCACATGAAACCAGAGGAGCTTCAGCTCACATCTTAAAAAAGGATCTGTGGAGCTCCTCTGACTAATGCTCCGGTCTGGAGAAACCCTCCAAACATTCACGGCAGTTTTTGCTGCGTAACGGCGCATTAATCAGCCAGATCACAGCAGCAGGAGGTTCATTTATTTTCAAGTGTTTCCAATAACAGCAGAGGAGTCTCATGCAAAGACTGGAAAGTGTTTACTGTGCAAACGCAAACAATCCAGCTCATTCATTTAAATTTTACTTCCCACAGTGTTTGTCAGTAGTCTGGTTAGCCAATAATATATTTCTCATAATCCATAATCTCAGTTTTTGTTGTTGAATGTGCTTGTTGACAGATCCAAATGGTTTCTTAACCTCAGTAAATTAAAGAGAATCTGTTTGTTTTTATGTGGATGAGACTCTGCAGGGGGGCAACAATAAGCAGGAAACACCCTTTTTATCTCAGACCTATAAACACCACCACTGCAAATCTCTTTTTAAGTGCTCTTTAACCTAAATAACAACAGTTTAAAACTTCCCCAAGCTTTGCACACAATAAATTTCTTGATAACATGAGCATCAGTTCAAAACACGAGCAAAACGAGAATGAACCTGAATTCCTGCGGACTGATGATTTATACATATTTTTTGTGTATTTAACAACAATGATTTCTTGACTGCAAATGGAAGACATTAAGTTGTTTCAGAGGGAAAATTGCCAATCATTCTTTGATTCCAGCTTCTCGTGTGAGGATTTGTCGGTTTTCTCTCTTTTATACGTTTTGAGTATCTTTGGGTTTTGGACTGTTAGCTGCACAAAACAAGACATTTGTAAGAAAGATCACATTGGGCTCTGGGAAAGTGTGATGGCATTTTTTTGTACTATTTTCTGACATTTTATAGACTAAATGAGCAATCAGTTTAAAATAAGTGACCAATGAATAATTAATGAAAATATGATTGTTAGTTGCAGCCCGACATAATTTATTGATACTACGATTACTTTATTCCACAGGAGCTTAACCTTTAAAATATGAACATTGCATTTTTATATAATTATCGCATCAATATTACAAAGTACCTTAATTTTTCAGGTTTTAATTTAGCTGAAATAGCCAAAATGACGTTTCAGTCTAGTTATTTTATCCATGACCAGTTTCTAAAATGCTCAGAAGCTCCATTTTCTGATGAAGGTTATGATGAATTCTGATGAATTTTAAATTTTTTCATGACACTCAGCATGACTTTCAAACTAATATATATCCACTGTCATTCTCAAATTACCAACAATAATATGACTGGTTACACTTTCCAAATAAAGGTCTTGGCCAGGTTTAGGCACCAAAACTAAGGTTTAGGAAAAGATCATGGTTTGGATTAAAATAAGTGCGATGCTTACATAAGATCAAGTGCGTAACATAACATGACGTAACGTGATGTGATGTAACATAAACGTGATTTCCTCAGAATGACATCCTAACTGTGGCAGGTATATTTGTCTATTGTGTACCCTATTATTTCTTATTTCATCATTTTATTTCTATTTAATTCTCTGAGTTATTTTAGTCTGTACTCAGAAACTACTTCAATCTGCTCCCCACACTCACACACCTCTGGTCTCTTACTGCACACACACCAGGGCTCGACGCCTCTTCACTTCTCTCTTCGTCAGCTGGACGTTTTATAAAGTCTCCCAAAAACACAACTTGCATTTTGAATTTTCTGAACCCCAATTCTGTTTTCACAGCAACAGGTGGGCCGTGTCTTGTTTAGAGCTGCAATGATTAATCAAGTAATCGACTATTAATTGATTATTAAATGAATCACCAACTATTTTGATGATCAATTAATCTGTTTGCGTCATTTTTTTCAAAAGTCTGGTTGAATATTTTCTGGTTTCTTTACTCCTCTCCGACAGTAATAAGTAAGTAATATCTTTGGGTTGTGGACAAAACAAGACACTTGATGACATCATCTGATCAACATTTTTAACAATTTTCTGATATTTTATGGACCAAACAACTAATCGATAATAATAATAATAACTGACAGATTAATGAGTGATGAAATCAATCATTAGATGCAGCAACCATCGCTCCAAATAGACGCAGGATACACGAGACACTCATGATGGGTACGTATGCGTATGGGTGTGTATGCGACTACGTTGTTAAAAGCAAATATATCTCTGGCCTGATGAAGCGTAGCAGAATGGAAGGCAACCTATCAACTATATTTATATTATATTATATATATCTATACTATGTCAACATTAGAAGGGTGCGAGTGGTCTGGTAGCTCAGCTGGAAGAGTCCGCACCCCATGTACTGAACACACACTGACCACAACGCTGTATTTGACACAATGGGATTTAGAATGCCCTGTTTTACTAAATTACATTAGTCCATATCACTTTGAAAGTCATGCTGACTGACACAAAAAATAATTCCTGTCCATGTACACAAATCTACAGATTATATGTCAAGACTTTTGTTAACCAGAGGGTGAAGTAGATGACGATATATATCTATGTTATTAAATTAATTATACCAAGATGATCTTGGCAGGATGGTATGATCCAGTTTTTCTTTTTAGGAATTGTTCATTTCAGTTTATAGATCAATGTGTAAGAAAGGTGTTCACACCAGCGTTGAGTCTATGCCGTGTCATCTGGAGGAGTGGGACACAATTCTTCTTTCTGTATTTTAAAATTAAAATCATTGCTTCATGCTGTGCTGATGAAACTTCAACCACTCCTGACTGTTTCCTTCCACCAGTACAGTAACAAAATATCCTGATAACCTTGGTGCATGCTACTTCCGTTGTACCACCCTCATCAGCGGTGACATATGAAAAGAAAATCCTTCAATCCAGGTCAAATGAACACTAATCTGCTCTGTTGGCATGATACTGCATCATTATAGTAGAGAGCATCATGGAGAATCTTAATCTGGCCCAAAAAAAAGAAAAATCTATTTGTTTGCATGTGGGAGCGACTCAGCAGGGGGCAACAATAAGGAGGAAACACCCTTTTTACCCACTTATTTTCTCAGAGCTATAAACACCAATACTGCAAATCCCAGTGTTAATCAGTGCATGTGGATGTAAATGTGTGTGTGTGTGAGTGTGTGTGTGTGCGTGTGTGTGTGTGTGTGTGTGCGTGTGAGACTGCACACATGTACTTGTATGCGTGACTGTGACTGGAAAGCAGTCCAAACCCATTTGACTAATGCATATCTGATATCAAATGGAACATAATCCCCACAAGTATAAAGGATTAAACACTCTACAATATTCACTTCCCCCGTCTGGATCCAGCAAACTTTTGGGACAAGGGGGGAAAAAATAAAAAAAACACAGCGCCATATGTTCACAGAAACAGTTTGGAGAGGCTCTGTGCTCTGCTGCGTAGGTTGATGCTTGCGCTCTTGAGAAAGTGAAGAATTTGTCAAAGTAAAAATAAGGAAAAAGCTGCTTTTTGTGGCACTCTGAGAGGCTGAGAACCTGCGTATCAGTGTGAGCAGAATGAGTCTACCTGTCAGAAACAAAGCATATTGAGATTTTATGTTTGACTGTAAGTTATTCTGCTGCCACAAAGACTCTCTGCTGTGTGGAGAGATTGACATCAATGTCTGTTTCCTCCTCACAGCTCTTAAAACAATTGTCTCTCCCTGGATAGACCTCTTTGTTTCATTTGATAATACATAGTCCTTTTGTTCCAGAGATGTCGAACTAGGGATATTTCTCAAGTTGCACTTTTTGACATCATCTCAGCATGATGATTTAAATATTTATAATCCTTGAAGCCTCTATAAAATTATTAATACTGGGGATTTTTATATTAGGACGTCACCTGTAGTGACATTGTTCATTGTTTTGGTTTTACAGCCACTACTTTGCTATTTGGGTTCAGTCTAGGTTTGGGCAATATGGCGATATATAATATGTATAACAGTAAAAATTTGGGATGAATGATTATGAAAAAACATCTAATTGTGATTATTTTTACTGCAATTGTGATACAATTTGCAATATTAGAGGGAATGATCATTTTTATATCATTATTCTTATTTTCATGAGACGTTGAGAAGGAGACCAAATGTTTGACTGACATTTGAATCTGATGACTTTATAAAGAGTCAGTTAGAAAAATCTCACAGAAAGTTAAATTATTTTCCAAAAGGATGAAAGAGAGGGGAACTGAACTGAACTGACAACACGCCAACATCAGAAACATGCCCGTCCACAAACCAGTCAATCGCAAGTATGGGGAGACGCTGCTCACGTAGGTGATGACGACTGGACAGAGGTTATGTCATGTATAGTTCTTCGGTGCACTCACACACTTAATTGCAATTTGAAACCAAACCTAACGGGATCAGATTTATATAATGTAAAAAAAAAAGTGAATCTTGGCGCAGACATCCAGGTGGGAAAAGGCCCTTAAAAATTTAAGTTGAAGTGAATGGTGACGGTTTTCAAACGGAAAAAACGACCTAAATCCTAAAGCCTAAATCCTCACTGTAGATCTTTAGCTTGGAGCCAAATTCACATGCACATACACACCAACTGAAGTGTGTGTGTGTGTGTGTGTGTGTGTGGGTGTGATGGTTTGTGCGCACAAATGAACGGCATGTGAGGGCTTTGATTACACCAAACGAGCAGCATGGAGGCATTTTATGTTGTTGTTTTTTTCAGTTGTTTTTTGCTGGTCACCATTCACTTCTATTGTTTGGGAGATTCTGCAGCGCTGTTTTCCTCCGAAACTCCAGCAGTGTTTTGTGGACTGAAAAACTAAACCCGACCCGGCATCAGGGTGAGTAGATAAAGACTGAGTTTTCATTTTAGGGTGAACTGTCCTTTTAATGATATTCTGACCCGTGCATAGCAACAAGCCAAAGTAACATTGCTGCTGGCTCTGTTGGGGAGGAGTTTATTCTAAAGAAGAGAGAAACTTCAGTAGTGTGGAAGGGATTTGGATACAAAAGGTCAGACCTACAATAAACTATGGTAATATGTAAGCAGTGTAACAGTAAAAGGGGTTGACGAATCAGAATTGTGTTACTTCTTCAAGCAAAAGCATCCATTTCAGTACGTCAAGAGCCAGAAATTACACCAGCCCAACAGCTAATGTGAGGTCCAAACAATCAAACATGATGCAGGATCACGATTAGAGCTGCATCAGGTAGTCCAACTATCATTAAATCAATCAACAGAAATCTACTCTGCAACTGTTTTGACAATCAAGTTATTGTCTTTTTTTAAAATTTTTTTTTTTGTTTACAAAAAGTGCCAACATTTGCTGTTTCCAGCTTCTCAAATGTGTGGATTGGATTTTGGCTTTTCTTTGCCATTTATGACAGTAAAATGAACATCTTTGAGTTTTGGACTGATGGTCAGACAAAACACAACATTGGAAGATGCCACCTTTGAAATTATAATTAGCACTTTTAAATACCTGCTGACATTTCATGAACAAAAAGAATATTCAAGATTAATCAATGATAATGATCATTTTTTAGAGCTGTAATGATCAATCAATTGATTATTAATCAATTACAGCCCTCTGAGATTTTTGTGATTTTAGGCTTCATGACTTGACAAGAACTGATGTGGTCAAATTATAACAATCACAGTACTAGCTGCAGTATGACGACAACATTTTGACTTTACAAAGTATCATCACAGGTTTCTATTGCTGGAAAAAGAGATTGTAAAACTTTAAACACAGTTTGTTTGACATTGTACTGAACCTCAGTTGTCCTTTTATTGTTTTTTCCTTATTATAGTGCGAGTCAATGTTACTGTTTCTAATCACTTTTTTTGTTGAGCTGCTTTATGTTTGGTTGTTGAACTTTGGTAAAACTAATAAACTGTAAATCAAGCAATAAAGAAATGAATAAACACATCGTGAAGACAGGGACAGCCTGGCTATAAAGATAGAGTAGCTCCATGTATCACACCACCTGCTCCACTCACTTGTCTTTTATGGGCAAATGGAGACTGAGGATGTTCCCTCTTCTATTATATCTATAACTTGTATTGTCGAGGGTTATATTTAGAGAGAAAATCGAGCCAGAATATCTCGCGGCATTCAGCCAATCACAGAAAATGACTTCTGCCACTCACTTATGACACTTTAGCTTTATCCTACTGTAATATCTGAGTTTTTAAGTGCTGGCTCTTATGGTCACAGATGGCCATCGGGCAGAGGAGACCGCACTGCCGGCCAAGGACAAATTGTATAGTCATGAATCTGCTGCTCGCCATTTGCCACAGATGTCCGAACTTAAAGTCAGGGCTGCAGACACTCGGTTTGCAAGAGAAACTTATGTGCAAAAATGCAATTAAATGCAACAGCAAATGCAATCAAGAGCAGATGCTGCATGTCCAGATTTGAATTACGATGGAGGACTTTACAGCAGAACAGCAATTATTCTCCCCGTCTCTTTGTGTTTGAAGGGCAAAGGCAGGGGGGAATCTGGCTGTTGAGAAAAACATCGACCAGAGAAAATCCATTTCAATTTGCCAAATGCCAGTGCAGGATTACTGACATTTAGCAACTGATATTTTCCCTGAAACTCAATAGTATCCCTCCATAACTCCATAATAGAGCCTCTCATTGATAGTGATTACACACAGCATGACTGCTCACACAGAGATATCTGAGTATATATATCCCCAATGCAATACATGTGAGAATCTTAAAGGATTAGACAGACAGACAGATGCAGTACATCATCTGCAGGATGGGGGAACAAACGGCGTCGCCAATTTCCTCCTCCATTCGACTAAACAGACGTCCGGCCTCCGCAGACATTTTCCTAAAGGTGTTATTTGTTAAAGAAATGTGTCTGACAAGGAAACTTCTCCTCAAGGCTGCCAGAGAGACAGAATGCAGCAATGCACGCTGAATTTTCAAGTGGCTCAGCAATAAAAGGAATTTGTCCTGTTTGCAGCTCAGCCCTGAGGGATGATGACTAAGATACCTTGAGGTTATAAATGCATTGTTCTATCTGGTGAGGTTATTTGCATCTCCTTCAACTAGTTTAAGTTCTGAGAGATGCTTTTACAACAAAAAACATCACTCAGTCTTTTCATCCAGCAGAAGAGGAAGAAGAAAAAGATAAACGGTGCAAAAACTTTCCAGATTCTCATACCGGACTAGAGTTGAAACAGTTGAGTAATTGATTTTTCTCTCTTACGCAGGGATGAGAATTAAGAACAGAACTGCCTGATCCAATCAGAATCATATGCCTGTAAGCTTATCAGTTCTGTTTATCAATGCTGGCATGTTTTTCACTTGCTGAGAAACATTGACGTCAAAGTCGTGTCTACGCTGCTGGAAACTTTAACAGGAAGGAAACACAATGGAGAGCCTTCTTCAAAAAACTTTGTTCAGACTCAGAGAAAATTGAACAGCTGCATCTGAAAACCTGCAAAGGCCTTCTTTTTCCACACAGAAAATTGTTTAGGAAATAATAAAGAATTGGACCGACAAGCAGAATCGATAACCGCGTTGGTATTAATAAAATCTCAAAGAAAGATAGGATGATATTAGTTAATATTAATAAATTATTATTATTGTTGTTGTTATTCAAGTAGTCAGACAGAAAACTAGACCTCTGCTCCTCCTCTTGGCTTTGTTTTCAGGCTTTAGAAAACCTAGATTGCAACAAGAGATCAATCACAGGTCGATAGTTGATTGTTGAGTCTCGTTCCCAAAATGCCAGTATTTGATGACCTGATAATGTGACTCACCAATCAACCATCTTTCAGCAAAATCAGTTACTGCATCTTTAATATTTTGGGGTTTTAGTCTGATGGTCAAGCCAGAGAAACAGGTTGTTTTTTTCCCGATTTTGTTATGTTTTACAAACTAAGCAATAAATCAATGAATTCAAAAAATAACTGGCAGATTAATTAGGAATGAAAATTACTGTTAGTTACACACATTTCTGGAGTGATGATTAATAATGACTGTCAGTAAATCAGCCAAAAACCTTCTCTAAACGTCTGTCAGGATGAGATTACATGTCAATCAGTGCCAAACACAAGAAAAGACGGACATGGAGGAATTTGCTCTTATCTTCCTGAGCTGCACAACAAATAGGATATGCTGGAGCAGATAAAGGATACGCTGCATTTAGGATGTATTTTTAAGTCAGGTCTCACTCTAAAATTTATGGTCTTAGTTTTTATTGAGGGAGAGAAAATCTGAGTCAACTGAATCCTCTTTGTTCACAGCAGCAGACATTTCTCTGAGATTTCTGACCACAAAAGCATTCAAATGATTTCCCAGCACAGCTTTTTGTTTTTCATTAATCCTCTTAGATTGTGAAGGTTGTGAGGGAGAGTTTGAACAAAAGCATTATGAAACTTCCACACAATAAACTAACCAGCCAGGTGAACTGAAGACCACCAAACCACACCACTATGTGGCACAAGCAGGTGTTGATGCTGGAAAATGACAATTAAGTTTGTGGAGTTGATTCTGTCAGAGCCTGTGGTGCTGCTGCAAAAATGAGGGATGAGAGAGTGTGGCATCAATGAGTGTGTTGGGGTTAAAGGTAAAGTTTGGATTATTTGAAGTGGAGTTGTATGAGGTACGACTATCAATAGTCAGTTGATTATCTACAGTAGAAGGTAGGGCTGCAAAATCAATCAAAATATCATTGAAATCGCAATGTGGAAAATCACAGAATCAAATCACAGAAGCTGCAATTTTTTTGATAAAGGAAGAATGTGTGACAAAACAACATTATAATGAAGTTCTGTAGTGCTGCAGAGATGCCCTGGTCTACAGATCTTCTTCTCCAGATATAAGAAAACATGTTTGTTCAGTACAGACCTCAACAGATGTCATGTCATCATGATTTTGAAACTTTTTTGTTGCAAAAATGATCATTCTCACTAATAATGAATCATACTACAGTCACTATATCTGTCAAAATGATCACAATATGTTTTTAAAAAAAAAATCATACTAACCTAGTAGATGGCAGCCGGCAGGCTCCCAGTTTGAGATGAGGACCAGCACAGAAGTTGAGCAATGTACTGCAGTGGACATGGTCGGCAGCAAAAGGTGTTTTAGACATTTAAAAAAAAGGTCCACCCAAGAAGATCAATATCTGTTTAAATGTACGCTACATTTAGAAAATTTTTACTGTTTCTGACAGGAATCTGCCATTATATAAGCCAAATATCATTCTCTTCAAAGTAACCAGACTCCTTTGATAAAAACAGTAATTTGACCTTGCAGGACAGGAGAGTTGCTGGTTTACCACTGCCTTGATCTGTTAGTTTATTTGCGTGAAAAGGTTAGTTTGGATTCGCCAAAGTCACACCAGCAACTTCTGTATTCTGAAAGGTATAATGACTGAATTTGCCATTAGAGTTCAGTTGGTCTGGAGCTGGGGTCAACAACCTGCAGCTCTGGAGCCACGTGCGACTCTTTTGCCCCTCTTCAGTGGCTCCTTGTGGCTTTGACAAAAAACTTATACAGAAATGAAATTTTCCTTTCTATAATATAATTAATTTATCATTGTTGTCCGTCTTAAGTGATTCTTACGTTCCCCAATTGTAAAAATCTGTCGCCTACACACAGAATAAAACAAGTGTTAAGGTATTTTGTCAAATTAAAATTTGCATCATAGTGTCTTAGTCTTGGTGACTTTTTCTTCAAATTTTGCAGGTGGCTAGTCTCAAGCCTCTCTAGGCTAGATATGGATGCCAAATCCAAAATAGAAAACTCTCCATGGACAGCTGCTCACTCTGTCCACGACAGTACATCGCTTAGCTTCCGTGCTGGTACTCCTCTCTGCTTCTCCAAACTGGGGTTGTGTGGACTGCCATCTACTGCAGGTAATACACCGACTGTGGATAAAACAACCCTCCATAAAAAATCTGAATTATCCCTTTAAGGTTGGGGAGGTGGTGGCAGTGTCAAGAGTCAACAACAAAAACAAAAGCACCTGCAATCGTCTGGAAGATCAATAAGAAGCCAAAACACGTCTCTGGACAGACGAAACAATCCGAACCCCAAAACCACCAGTGAAACCTCAGACACAACAGTGAGACTCGACAAACAAGCAGCGCAGCTTCCTTACAGCAGGTCCAGTGAGCAGACGCAACATTACCCAGAGTATACTGTGGCATTTTCAGCCACTGCCCATTTCCTTCTTTTTTCCACAACCACAACAACGGAAAGTTCCAGGGCACCAGCGAGCATAAAAGCAGACAAGGGATTACATTTCATGAAAAAAATTGACTGCACTTTATTTAATGCCCTCACTTAACTATTTGTGTCTGTCAACCTCTTTAGTTCACGGAGGCAATCAGCCTCCTGGTGCTGGCGCTCAGAGCACTGCCAGGCCTCCACTGGGGATAATAACAGTGGCACTGAAACCTTTTATTAGCTGGCTTGGTCAAGAGCCCTCAGGAAGGGGCCTATACTATGACCAGACCGGCTCCCACTGAGCACATCACCAACTTCAACCTGACAGTTCAATGAGAGATGGAAAAGATGAGACTGAATCAAAGCCAGGATGTTCATCAGGGATATCTGATGCTGTCTGCAATTCTGCAACAGGCTGAAAATAAATCCTAACATGTCAAGGCAATAAATCAAGCTAAAAAGCCGGTCTGGAGGGAGCGGGCGTGGCGCACAGTTGGACAACACTAATGCAATTACAGGGATTTTCTGCTTGCTCAGAGGCTTGGTTCAAGGGCGGCGCGCGGGAAGCTGGAGGCGAGCTGCATAAACTCAGCCGTTACTCAGGGTAACAGCCAAGCCTGATCCTGCCACCTCACTGTCTGGAAAAGCTGCTGAGAAAATACATACAGGATTACTGCGGTGTGGGTCTGAGATCAAGGATACAGTGACGAGTGCCGCCTGGTTAAACTGAGCTGAGCTGGTCTGGATTCTTGAATTTTCTGGAGCAAGAATTCATTTGTGAGCAAAAAAGATGCAAGTTGTGACCTAAGACGGTATATTTAGGTAGTGCAGCCATTCAGACACGTAAGAATGCCACAGCCCTGAAATCTGAAAATCTTCTGATGCCCATCCAAATGTTTCATCACAACTCTGATCAACATAAAGGACTAATTACACCAAAGACAACATATAAGATGAGATGTCCCAGTGTTAGTGTGACAGCAACAGTGTAACACCTGTTAAACTAGGCCAGATAAACGAAGAACAACATGTAACTTAATTCACATGGCTTTGTTTTATTAGTTCTGATTATTTATTACTGCCACCTGCAGGGCCTCCATGGCTCACTCTGTGGGAATCACTGAAATAGCTGAGGCTTCTCCACCTTATTCAACAAATGGATCCACTAGGGCCTTAAAAAAGTTATGATAGCAGTACCAATACTAGCACCCTTAAAGTGATAACTATCAATAGAATACTTTATTTGATACCTTTTTTATCTACTTCATTCAATATCCATTTATAAATAAATAATCCTTTGGTATTTTATTCATTTATTTGTATCAGATGCCACAGATGTTTAGTGTAGTCACATTTTGGTGGCATATCAGCACGCTGAACTGCCAACTGCATCAAATACGCCGCTCTTGACTTCACCACACCACAGACTGTATGGGTTGTAGCTGCTACGCTGGTGAGTTAATCACATGTCTCATTAAGCTGAAGAACGCTTGTGGCAATTAGCTGCCATACAAACCATACAAAGTATTTTTTCTACATCTGGGTACAAAAAGGATCGTCTGACTGAAGTTTCAATACTACGTGGTACTGGGTTATTTCAATCGATACCTTAAAAGGTACTCGAGATGTCAAATGGGGCATAGTTGCTTTTTATAGACTAACAAAGCAGACCAAACCAAACTGTGAGAAACCGGAAATGATACACAAAACATACAACATCAATTACAAAAAAATGTAATTGAATCATTTAATGATTAATCATTAAATCATTTATCATTAAGATCTCTATTTATGACAGTAAATGAAGAGTCTTTGGGTTTTGAAATAAGCTATCTGAAGACGTCACTTTGGGCTCTGGAGAGTTGTGATGAGCATTTTTCACAATTTTCTGACATTTTATAGACAAAAAGATTAATTGATTAACTGTGAAAAGAATTGTTAGATTAACTGGCAGTTAGTTGTAGCACCAGTGTTGATTCTGGACTAAAATGTTTTCAGAAACAGTTTACTGTTACGCTGTAATATGAGAAAGATTGTGACCGGGAGGCTGCCATTGTGTTTCCAGTTTGCAATGAAGTCTCCTGAAACTCAGATCAAAATGTCAAAGCGTTGCTCAAATAAAGATCAATATTCTGTGACTGCCATGCCTATTTCTCACCTAAAATGTTTTCACAAACATTAGTTAACCTTTTCTTGGTAATATGAGAAACTTTGTGGCCAGGAGGGCCGACAGTGCTTCCTTTTCCCAGATTTGCCAAAACCAAGCATGTGCACTATGTCGCCCACCCACCGGCTCCAAACTCTCCTCTATACTGAGCATGCTCTGGTCACAAAAAACAAGGTGGTGACCCCCATAATGCCAAACTCGAGGCTTCAAAACAATACTCCACAAACCAATGGGTGACATCACAGTTGGTCCTCACTTGGCTATGACATAAGACTGCTTTTTCAACAGGATTTCATAAAACTATAAAGTCACAGTCCAAAGAAGGATTTTACTTGGCCTTTCCCAGAAGCAGCTAAAAGGTCAGGGTCAGGGACAAACAAGCAGCTAAATAGGATTCAGTGTTTTGCTTGAGTACACTTCACCGAGGCAAACACTTCCTTTAAGCTTACTCACAGTCTTCCCACTCAGTCTGATACCTCCTGCTGCCCCTTATGATTTTGTAAGGCTTCTTTTTGTGCTATTTGGACAGCACTTCTAAGCCACATCCAAGTCTACGGAGAGCATAACTCCTTATCAAACATGGCCTCTGCTGATCTGCCTCTTCTGGGGCTTTGGATCGCCTCTGTGCCAATGGGCAGTTAGGCCTTGCCAAGAGTACAATGTGCAGCGGGGACTTGCCAAATGTAATCCAGCAATGGTGCAACACGCTCAAATGAATCCAACTGGCTGGGAGCTGTATGAGTCTGTAACTACTTCATGTCAGGAAATTAACAGAAACTGCAGACATAAATGCTCCGTAATGTCAATAAAATGACTGGATATGTGTGATTTAGAGTGCTGATGGAATGACAGGGCAGAAAAACACAGAAAATAAAGTGTCATTTGACTTAAATATGGTCGTTTGTCATGTTAACAGTTTTTATATTGCACCATAAAACTTTAAAAAATATCCTGCTGAATCAGGAGTACTGCAATTAAGCTGATTAACCCATAAGTAAATTTGATGCTATCATATTCTTGATTAAACATTTGGTCTGTGATAAAAAGCAGTGAAAAAATACATTAAAAATTACATTACATTCATTCATTACATTACATTCTGCCATGTCAAGTGTCTTTGAGTATGTTTTATTTATTAATAATAAATCAGCAGCTACTCAAATGTGAGGATTTTCTGCTTTTGTGTTTTCATTGTTAACTGAGCATGTTTCGCTTCAGGAGTCATATTAAATAACATATTTGAAGACACCCCTGGATTCTGGGAACTTTTCACTATTTTCTAACATTTCATTGACTAAATGATTTATAAACTACCAGGAAAAACAAATTACCTGGTGAAAATGGTTGTTACAGCTTAACAGATCTGCAAAAAATTGCTCATTAGAAATGTCAAATAATTTATCATCCCTGCTTCTTAAAAGTTTTATGATGTTGTAAATTTAATATCTTTGTGTTTTGGAAATCAGAATGGCCATTATTTATAAAGATGAACTGGAATCAGTTGGTTTTCAGCTCCAGCGTTCTAAAATGCACACATATGCGTCACACGATGGTTCACGTCACAGTGACACAGACGGTAACGTCACAACCATATTCAACAGCACTAGTTACAGACCCACACACGCACATGCCAGCATGTTATTGGTATTTAGAGGAATGTTTGACTGCAAGAACAGGATGAAGGGAAGAGTTAGGATAAAAAAGAGAGGCAGAAAGACAGACGAGGACATGAAAAGTTCGAAAAAGGGAAAAGTGGAAAGAGAGAGAGAGAAGAGAGGAAAGGAGGACAAGGCCTGGTAGTAACGTGGGGCAGTTATTTAAGAGTCAATGTTTTATTACAAATATACAATTTGATTTTCCATTAAAATTAAGTTATAAAAATGCTTGTCTATGCTGCCAATTGAATTTATTTAAGTTATGAGAAAGATCAAAAGTCATAATCTGCAGATCAGACTTTTAACAGACTCAAAATTAGCCAAGAAAATTGCAAGTATCTCTAATTATTTATTATTTTCAGATGTTCAACAGACCAAACATCAAATCAATTAATCAAAAAAAACCAAAACTATTAGATTAATCAATGATAAAAAAAAATAACCGTTATTTGCAGCACTATTGTACCAGTGTTCCATCTTGCAAAAAATTTAAACTCCCTCCTCTATTACATGTTTGGGTCAAATAACACAACACACACACATATCTGAGTATTAACAGGTTGTTCGGCCCAGATTGTTCTCACTATGTCACATCTCACACAGACTGAAGCAAACATCGCTCAATGCTTACACACATACACAATGCGAAGTCCATCCGGTATTTGTCATTTCCTCGCAGCAGTCGGTTGGCAGATCACCTCGTGCATCATGTTCTAACCCAAAACTCCAGAGTTCGTCCAGGAAACCATCAGGGCCACATGATGCCATCTGACCACCGACGATCTGCCGTCTTGGCTCCGTCTCTGACTCACAGATTGTACTGATGACACAATCAGTCAGTCAGTCACTCCGTCTTTATCTACGAGTTCACAACTGACTGAGCGAGGTGTTAAGAGGCCAATCTTAATCCTGAAATGGTGTGTGACCCTTTAATCCCTGAAGAGCTCGCTGTCTAAACTTAACGTGTGCTGCGCTGCAGACGGATCAGACAGGTGTAGTTAAAATAAACACTGTGGGCAGCTGATTATCTGAAAATTATACTTTAAAACCACCAAAATAAACACTGATATTAATAGAAGTCCCGGAAAAAAAGAGCTGCTGAAAGAAAATTTAACAGTAATTCAAGATATCTGGACCCCACAGAGAGAAGATCATTTAGGAGCAGCTTGAGATGATTCATGAAATTTCTCAAATGGACAAATAGAAAATTCAACCCTGTCTCCTAGAAATTAAGTCATGCTGACAAACATTATCACTGCCTGGTTTCTGTTCATAGGCAACATTTTTTTCAAACGATGCTGGGTGTTCAAACGCAGGACTTTGAGACACCAGACAGAACAGAGTTCACATCCTCAGGCCTGTCTGTGGTGAGACTGAGGCAACAAAAGCACTTTGGTTAAGGTTATGGAAAGATCACGATTAAATGTTAATTGGTATGTCATGCTTAGTGCTTCATGAAGTATTAAACCAAGACCAAGATCTTTCTAGAAGATTGGATATTTTGGCGAGCAAACAATGACATTAAAGGGATAGTTCAGATTATTTGAAGTGGGGCTGTATGAAGTACTTATCCAGAGTCATTGAATTACCTACCGTGGTGGTCGGCACGCCTCCAGTTAGAAGAAGAAGCATGAGTACCTATGTAAAAAGCTATGTACTGCAAAACATGCATTTCAAGTATTAGCTATATTAAGAATATTTTCACTGCTTTGCCTTGCCATCAGACAGCCTTTTCCAACAGGGAAAGTGAAGTTATATAAGCAAAATATGGCTCCCTCTCGTTCAACCAGACGTCTTTTCCAGAAACAGTCATTTTATCTTGCAGAGTTTCTGGTCTACCGCTGCCTCCATCCAACCAAAAATGCAAAACATTTTCTGGTTCCAGTTTCTCACATGCAGATTTGCTGCGTTTCTTTGTCTTACATGATGGAAAATTGATAATCTTTGGATTTTTCGTTGCTAGACAGAACAAGACACTGCAAGGCATCCCTTTAGTTTTAGGATCATCAGTGCCTGTTAACATCTTTTGTTGTCATATATTATATATTAATTGAATATATTTACGTTTTGTATGCATCATTACAGCCCTACTCCAGATATTAATCTAATACTTAAAAAAGAATTTGAAAAATGTACATCACCAGTTGGTTCCAAAGTTCACCTAGAGTCTCTATGCTTTTAACCCAAAACAAGAGGTCACGTGAAGGCGTTTAGTTTGTTTTGTGAGTAACAAAACAAATCTCTGAAAGTGTCTTTACTAAAGGATTTTGTTTTTTTGAAAATGGAGTTTTTCATTGTTTGGAGTTGAAAGATCCCAAAGGGCATAGGAAGATCATCTGGGAGCATCTTGAGATGATTAATACAATCTGGAAAATATATTTTATCTAATCTCTGTGATTAAAATGGCCACTCGCTGGAAAGAAAAACTGGAGCAATTAATCATGTGTCAGAAAAGGAATAATGACCATCGCCATTTGGTACCAAAGTTCACCTACAGTACAGTCAAAAGCCAACTCTCTAAGAATAAGTTTATTAACAGCTGGGACTAAAGATGCACCAATTCACTTTTTAACGATTCCGATCAGGTACCTGACTTAGAATATCTGCTGATACCGAAACATATCTTGTAAATTCACATTCAGTCCTCATGATTCCTCCATGAGACTTTCAGACAACCAAACATGAACCACATGTATGACCGCCACTCTCCTTTCTCCCGCTTCGTCTCTGTATCTCACTGATCCTCACACACATACTGTATATATGAACAGCATTCAAATGAATTGAAGGAATAGTTCTGATTATTTGAAGTGGGGTTATATGAGGCTGTTTGGAGTTTGGAGAAGCAGAGAGGGGCACCAGCATGGAAGCTAAGCAATGTACAGCAGCAAAACGTATTCTAACTAGGGCTGCACAATTAATTGCAATATTATCAAAATTGCACTATGGCCAAGTGCAACATCGAAATCCCCAACCAGGCCTGTGTAAAGTGAAACAATTTTCCCATTGTTTTCCCTTTTTTGCTTAATACATAATTCCACATAATTACATATTTCATAGTTTTGATGTCTCCAATATTAATCTACAATGTAGAAAAATAATAAAAATAAAGAAGAAACACTGAATGAGAAAATGTGTCCAAACCTTTGACTGGTACTGTATTTCATTTCAAGTGTTCTCAATATTATTGAGAATATTTTCACCACTTTACCTTGCTGTCAGACAGCATTTTCTGATGGGAAACTGTCGTTATATGAGTCAAATATCACTTTCCCCAAACCAACCAGACTCCTTTGGCAAAATCAGTCATTTTTACCTTACAGAACACGAGTTGCCGGTCTAAAACTGCCTCAATCTGTTTGTGTTATTGTGTGACTTCAGTTTTCAAATGGACAATTCAGATTCTTTGATGTCACACAGTAATACAAACAGATCAAGGCACCAGTAGACAAGCAACTCCTGTATTCTCCTGTGCAGGTATAATTGCTGATTTTGCCAGTGGAGTTTGGTTGGTTGGGAGAGAGCGCTATTTTGCTTTTATAACAGCAGTTTCTAGTTGGAAAAGGCTATGTGACAGCAAGGTAAAGCAGTGAAAATATTCTAAATTCACTGTACACTTACACTGATATTGATTTTTTTTTAAAGTGGCTGGTCCTCCTCTGCTTCTCCAAACTGTGGGTGTGCCGACTGCCATCTACTGTAGGTAATAGTGACTATGAATAAGCATCTCATACAAACCTCCTTTAAATGATCAAAACTAACTCTTCAACTCCAAAAAAGACAGCTGTTATAAAAAGATCAGACTAGGGACTCTAGATCAATATCTGGATTTAAACACGTCAGTAGTGGCACCTGATACCGATACTGGATCGTTTCTGTCCGGACTCAAGCTGGGCCTGTGATCTTTAGAAAGTCAAGACTTCATTTAAGTCAATGAAGGTGTCTTTTTAAATGTCAATCCGGCTGCTCTGATTACAATGTGTGTGCACTTTCTTCTGATGATGGGAAGAACAAATGCAGATTAATAACTGAACTTAATTATTTTCTACATCAATACTGGCTCCGCCCTCTTGTTTTGGGGTAATTAAAGTACAAAACTTCAACCTTGACATTAAAACCTCAGAAAACTCCTTTGTGAATACATGTATAGTAATAATAGGGGTTACAGCCCAGAGGTTCTCTGTGAGTGACATGTAATTTTATGCTGCTGACCGTGACTGCAATTACAGAGTGGAACTTAATTTGTAGGCTGCCATATCACCTCTTTCATTAAACTCTG
>JAJHUR010076228.1:0-12043 GCA_027495735.1 Lutjanus campechanus | reverse complement strand
ATTTACAGGGATTTATGGGCAGAACATGGCAGAAATTGAATATATAAGTATGTTTTATTAGTGTACGATCACCTGGAAACAAACAGCCGTGTTTTTGTTAACTTAGAATGAGTCTTTTATCTAAATATTTACCGAAAGAGGGCGCATTCTTTCATGGAATCTACCATGTTGCACTGCCATTTTTCCCAATTAGCCCATAACGGGCAAATGAATAAGGCCTCTGTGTGAGTTTCATGGCCCCCGTAGGTTCTGCTATGTGCTTGGAACAAGACAGTGAGACATAGTGTTTGCAATCTGCAAGCTCACTGCTAGATGCTTCTACATCCTACACACTGGTCCTTTAATCAGTACAATTAATTTACAGTTTAATAGAACTTAGTAGGATATACTTAAGAATAACACACTGAAAATCCAAATAAAACAAAACTTTTTCACGGCAGCCATATTGATGAGACAGAGGGGTAAACACAGGTGTTACCAATGATACTAATAAAGGTCCCATTCCATTTAGTGTGGTTTAGATTAGGAATCTTTCCATTGAGGCAACATGTAAAATAGCAGCACACTGACTTAGTCGGACCTGAGTATAATGGAAACTTAATTAGTATCAGAGGGAACACCTACGTTTACTCCATTATTTCATGTCAGAATGGCTGTTGTGAACGAGGTCTGTTCTAGTCTTTTTGTTTCGGATGCTAACGTAGCTCATGGCTAATGTTAGATGCGTTAGCCTCACCCTCTGCACTCTCTCTGAGGTGCAAGATATGTCAGAGTCTCTTGCTCGAGAAGTTACAAAACGATCTACTGTGACTCACAAGGATATGTGAACACTTTAGATAATAATATAGCCGATTGGACATTATGTTTCAGTGGTTTGGCTGTTATGGATATGTGCTGCACTGTGATTTAGTAGGTTAGCTAGCTCGCATGATTGCACAAGGATTAAATGTTTGCTTTTTTATTTTCAGACAAATTTTAATTTTTTTGGGGAAAAAAACAACATATCAAGCAGTAATTTTGCAGTCCCCGTGCACTAACTCAGAGGACCCCTGAGGCATTGGGGACCATCTGTTGAAGACCTAGGCCTTAGAATGAGACATTTGTATCTGCAGAGTGTGCCAGTCATCTCCATGGAGGCGGCCATGTTGCACCGCCATGTTTGCACAGCAGCTCACAACAGTCAAACCAAACACAGGCTCTGGGTACAGAGTTTTGCACATGGCCAACAGGTTCTCCAATCTGCCAGCTCATCTCTAGTTGCCACTAAATCCTACACATGGCTCGATTAAGATGACAGTAAACTCTGCTGTGTCTAAGAGGTTTGGCTTGTTTTGCTGAATGTCTAAATTCTATATTCCCCAAACTACAAACTGCAGCACCAAATGTGGCTTACAATATGTACTTTAGTACTGATTTAATTTCTGTTGTACCTCCAAACCAGTATTAAGTGAAAGGAATGCTGTAGCATATTCAGCTTGATGTGAATGTGTCTTATGTGATTGTGTCCCACTGTTTCAGATTCTGCAAACCAGTGGAAACTGGTACAAAGCAGAACTCAATGGGGTCGAGGGCTTTGTACCCCAAAACTTCATCAACATTCATCTGCCCAGGTAAAACTCACACAAAGCCAAAGAGAAAATGAAACATAGGCAGAGACAGATATACGTGACTTCTATCTGACATTACACAGAACAGAGGATGAAGTCATTTTCTCATGAAATGAGACAACCTAGAGTTCCTTGAGGAACTTAGAACTGAGACAGTGTACAGTGGAAATATAGTCATCACATCATGCTCGAAAATAAATAAATGGTCATTCATACTTACTTTTTACACTGAAACCTCTGTCCTTTTCTGCCTCCTGCATGACATCAGCTGGTATCAGGAGGACTCCAGTCGCAGTGACGCCCAGGAGAAGCTGATGCCACAGCCAGTGGGGTCCTTCCTCATAAGGGGCAGCCAAAATGCAGCCCCGGGAGGCTTCTCCATCTCTGTCAGGTGCATTCAGTGTGTGTCTATATGTGTATCTAAAGGTGCCAGGAGCTACAATTTGGTGACTAATTTTCAACAAATATTTAGAGAGATTTGTCTACTGTATGTGGTTAGTGACTGCTAACAACTAACAGCATTAGCATATGCGCTACTAGCAGAGGTAGGATCCAGTCTTTGTTGGAAGCCACAAGTAAGTCTCAAGTCAAGACAGGCAAGTTCCATGCCAAGTCCCAAGACATGACATCCAAGAAGTCCAAAGTCCTAAACTTTGAGTTTCAAATCCTTAACAAGTACACTAAGTATACTAAAGTAACAGTAAATATCCAGCCTCATTTATTTACTTACCGTTGTCTGTGCAACTTCAAATGTCAAATGTTGTTGGAAGTTGTTGCATCTCCATCTGTTATAGGATTGCAGGTTTTGTGCATTTTCCTTAACCAGTGGATGAAAACATTAACAGTCAATAATCAATTAATCATTAATGATGAATAAAAATACACATATTTTTCTTACTTAGAGCTTAATTTAAACAATTCTAGTGGTACATTACTTTGGTAAAAGAATAATTCATAAAGCAATAAGACTCTCGCCCAAAACAGCTTTTTTCCAACTCGAGCTAAGTAAACATAATGTAAATTCTTCATGGTTCTCTTCTGCAACTTGATTGGATGCTGTCAGCTTGGTTTAAACAATGTGGATCTGTGTTGACTTGTTGAGAATGAATAGTGTTAACGTTAGCTGATTCAGGAAATGGAGAGAAATAAATTGATTTGTGGATTCGCACTTTTTCATCGTTGGACTTCGGAGAAGTTATCAAGTAATTTTCCAGGTCCAAGTCAATTACCAAATTGTGACTGGAGTCCAAGTCATGTGACCTCTGCAACACATTTTGAGAGCTTTTTGTAGAAATCCTAATAAGACTTAATAACATGGGTGCTTTGTTACTATTGATAACTTGTTTCAGTAAAAGTGGCCTTTTTAAAATCTTCCGCCATTTTCACTTCTCCTACATATTTTTGTTTTGTTTTGTGTTTTATACTTGACAGTGATCCGACTGTCTTCTCTCACTCTGTGTCATTATCACATCATTGTGGGATAGAAGGAGTCACGATTAGTTCTTCTATTTGCACTTTCAGTTTTATGCATATTCTTTATTTAACTATTTGACCACATCATTTCCTCCAGCAGATGAACTTTCTGTCTGAGAAACTTTCCTGCTTGCAAGACAGTGACAAAGAGTGTGGGATGTCGTAGCAAAGGTTACCCAGTGCCTGAATTCACCAGTGACATAACGCAGTCATGACCGGCCCCAGTGCATGCTATGATGACTGGCCCTAGTCCATGCTAGTTAGTAGTTATGAAGCAGCTTGCTATCCTAGTGCTTTGTCAATGGTGGTGCCGGCTGAAGTGCTGCATTGCCGCTAAGATGGGAGTCGTCCATTGGCTGGTGAATATTTATTAAAAAAGCCAAAGGACTCTAATATAGGGAGCTACTTTCTCCTGCTCTTCTCTGTCTTGTCGTTTCGTACGGCCACTTTTATGTTTGCATGATGGCTACTGGCTAGAAAGAAAAGAACAACCTTGACAGAAATGGGTTTGCCTTTTTGATAGTACAGTATATCTAGCAGTTGGCACCATTTTTAATTTAATATGGCTTCTTATTTGAACACGGATATATTTCTGGGGTGATTTGAATGTCTTGCAAAAGCCTGTTTTCTGCTGAACACTGTATTGGAGGTCTCTGTCTCTCCAGGCCACCCACCCCCACCCTACTGGCCCCTGGAGCTCACGTACTCACTGACATTATTCATGCAGATAATTCTGCAGCTTCCAGACGTCCCTCTGTGGCCCCTGCCTGCATTTCCTTATTTCTTCTCATTATTTTGCTGTGCACAGAATGCTTTACCAACCCAAAACATCAGTATTTCACTTCCTGATGTCATTCTGGTGTGTTTCCAAACAGCTCAGACAAATCTCTTTGATTCTGCCATTAAATTATAACTGCAGGTCTTTTTTCATGTCAGTGTTTCGGATCCATATAGATGCAAATGTTTGCCACTGAAAACACTCAGTTGTGACTGACTGGAATTAACTTTTAGTAACCTGGTATGAAACAGGTGCTTCTTTGTAGTTTTAACTGACTGTGCTAGTGTTCAGCTGTCGGCAAAGACAGCAGCTGAGTCTCAGGTTAAGATCTTGGTGCAAACGTGTAACCACAGACACCACCAACCACAAAAAATATAGATAGCTGCTCAGTCTGAACAAAGTTTGACCACCTTATTTACATTGTGCACCTTTCTGGCTCTGCTATGCTTGTGAATATGCTTATTTATTCATAAATGGGACATAAGATTCACAAACATTCTCTGTATTTTACTCCTCTGTAGACATGCAGCAGATGTGCAGCACTTCAAGGTGATGCGGGACAGCAGAGGGCAGTATTATCTGTGGTCAGAGAAGTTCCCCTCTCTCAACCAGCTGGTGGACTATTACAGAAAGAACTCTGTCTCCAAACACAGTCAGATATTCCTAAAAGAGATGCAACAACAGGTAGGAAACCTACTCGTGGAAAACTATACAAGTAATGTGTCATGTTTTAAGAGTAGAAACATCCGTTGTAGTACAGGAATATAGTCACTGATGTATTTAACCATTACAAATAAAGAGCACAGAAGAAAAAAAAAGTAAGTTTTTGTGTCCCAACAGGAAAGAGGAGGCTCAAAAAGTGCGTCACCTCTCCCCACTCCTCCGCTCGCCAAATTACCACCTCTACCTGCACCACGACAGGTATTCAGCAGTACTGTGTGTCTCTTGTTTGTTCTTCTGTGTATTCTGGGTATCTGCATGCTTTTTGTTTTAATGATTGTGTTTCTGTCTTTACTTAGTCTACTTTGTCCATATTTAGAGAATAAATCAATTTAAAGGTGACAGAATATAGCACAAATTAAATATAATATACATCAGCTTGTTTTCTTTAGGGTATAATCACCTGAAAATAAGAATCATTGTGTTTTTGCTACCTTAGAATGAGCTGATTATATCTACAGAGCGTATGAGTCGTCTTCCACGGAGGCCACCATGTTTCCTCAGTAACCCAGAACAGACAAACCAAATACTGGCTTTAGATGTCGGCCTTGTTGTGTTTTGTGGCAGTTTCACAGCTGCTGTATGTTCTACATGTTTGGAAGGGGAGAATGAGACAAGAGTCTGCAAGCTCAGAGCTAACTGCCACTAAATCCTCTGCACTGGTCCTTTAATATATGTTGGTTATGTATATGTGGGTGTGTTTGGCAGCTAGTTAAAGTAGCTTAGAAAGCTTAGAGCTTAGAAAAAGTATTTTTTAAGCATGTTAATGATATTATCTAATATGTTTTGAAAAGAACTTTATGAGCTTTACAAGTTGGGATCATTTTCTCATCTGATAAAGACGCATGTAATCATTCAATTTATCTGAAAACTAAGATAAAGGGGCGTCTTTGGCTGCTCTGGAGGTGGGTCTGAGTGGGTCGTCCATCAATTATGGAGTTGGTGGTTTAGTCCTCAGCTCCTGCTGTCCACATGTTGAACTCAACCTCAAACCTCAAAATGTGTCTCTTCCTGTATGTCCTCCTCTCCCATGTCCAGCACAAAGCCTCCGCCACACTGCAAGTCAGAGCTCTGTACAATTTCCACGCCGAAGAGGCGGACGAGCTGGAGTTCAACGCCGGCGATATCATCAAGGTCCTGGAGAGCTCCGACCCGGCATGGTGGAAGGGCCAACTGAGGGGCAAAACAGGCCTGTTCCCCTCTAACTACACCAAACCCATCTGAGAGGAACACACGGACAAACACATGCAATAATACAGTAACTATATCATATATCTACATTACAATCTAAGTTACAATCCTTAAACCAACAGCATAATGCTCGGCGTCTGGTGACAAAAAGCATCAGCTGTCAAGAATAAAAATGAAGACTGACTCGTTGGTTTAGGCACGCACACATGTCACTGGTTCCCCTTTCAACACTCATCACTGTTATTTGTACTCTCTAGTCAACTGGCGATCAATTGATACCAAGCGACTGATCCACTGGTATCAGTTCATTTATAAAACTATCACTGGCAAATCCCCATCGCAATTTACACTCCCAAGAAGTTCACTAACATGATCATCCCAAAAATCTGCGCCTCCTTTGGCCGTTTCTCATTCCAGTTTGCTACAAAAGAAGCTAAAACTCCACACACCTTCATTTAGGTGCCCGTCTTTAGTAACTCATTACAAACGACAGTCTCTGATCCCTGCACCGTCTTCTGAATTTGTATCTCAGGAACACTGTTGTTATATATATATACTGTATATGTTGTGATGTTTTAATTTTGTCGGAGATTGTTTTCAAACCGATTAAGTTTACATGGTTATGTAGCCTACTGTAGTTACCTGTCATGATAACACAACTGTCCTTTATTTTACAGGATTTGGTGTGAATATTTGACATAAATGTAAACTAAAAATTTTGTTTTATTTTTTTAAATCATTTCCCAATGTATTGTTCCCCTTTTCTTCAGTGCCTTGGTATAATGTACTGTATGTTAGGTGATAGAAAGAGTTTATTTCTACACCTGCAAACCTTAAAGAAAATAGAATAAAAACTTGGTCATGAATAAATAAATAAATAAATAAATATATGTAAGCTACAATATACAACATATTAATGAAACAATATTTATTTTCAAAATGTTTTACTTTTAATAAAAAAAACAAGAACAAAAAACAATTATGAGCATTATTATTGAGAGTTGATAATACTTTGGAGAAGTGTGGAGCCCGACTCTGCAGCACTGTAAGTACAACATGATGTAAAAATCCTTTAGAGTTCGCTGCAATATTATTTTAACTTAGGAACCTAAGTCTCCATAGACAGGGATGTTCTGTGAAAAGAAATTGTGCTATAAAGCAGAGGTTTTTATTGTCTCTCCTCAAACAAATTCAATACTCAGTTTCAAACTCAGGTGTGTCATGTAATTATTTTTAATTATGATGATGTTATTTGGTGACATATATACTCAACAATTCAGCCAGAACAGCTTAATATTTACTGTAAAAGACAATAAATTCCCCTGGGGAGGCCAGCTTCCTGCTTTGAAAACCTGTTCTAAACCACTGAGATGACTGGTGAGGATTTAGTGTGCTGTGATTATGTCAGCAAAGGTATACAAAGTTTATTCAGACAGTGTTTATGGGGACATTACTGGGACATTTGGACACCCTCAAAGGGAGGGAGTTGGAGCCCAGACTTCATCCTTCAAGGTACAGAGAGAAGATTGAGAAAATAACAAAAAGGGGTTGTAAACCTTTGTCAGATTGAAACCTGGGATTTGTCATTGACTCCATGAGGGCATGTGACTCAGCTTATCTTGTTTGGCCTACATAGAAATTTGCCGCTCGCTCAGTTTATTACCTGGGCCGGTCTGTTTTTGCAGGAATAGCCAAGAGGTGAAAGACAAGTTCCTTCCTTAACAGCAAGTCATGTTTCCATAGAACCAGTCCTTTCCAAGCAAAGCACTGCTGCATTCAAGTACCATCTGTAAATCAGTAATTCTTATTGGAAATCCTAAATGTTACCAGTCTAGTTCGACTTCTATTCTTTGCTTTTTATGTCATTTTCAACTTCTATTCCATTCAATTTCAGGTGGAAATATTATACTTTTTACTTCACTACATTTATCCAACAGCTTTAGTTAATTATTACTTTACAAATTAAGATATTTCAATCAAAAAAAAACAACAAAAAACATATGAACCTGTAAAATAAATGTTTTGTCATAAATTGAACCACCCAGTGATTTATAAAAATATAACTGAAACAATTAGTTGATTCATTTATTTGTTGATTGACATAAAATTACAAGCATTTTGCAGCCATAATCATTTAAAGTTATTTTTTGTGTAAAAATATTTCATGACAAACATGTCATTTTGAAGTTTTGGTTGTTGGCTGGACAAAGCAAACTTTGTAAAATTGTAATGTTTCACTTTTGACTCTGGGTAATTGTGACAGCATTTTTCACTGCTTTTAGAAATTTGATAAGCCAAACAAATCAGTCACTTAACAGAAATTAATCAGCAGATTAGTCCATAATGAAAATAATCATTAGTTGCAGCCCCACAGAATAGTTCAAAATGAGCTCCACCTCATCCAACTACAACAGTAAAATCCTGCTTTCATTTCATTTAAGAAACATTTTCAATGCAGGACTTGTAAAAGAGTATTTGTACAGTGTGGGACTGGAACTTAAAAAAAAACTGCTTTTTTGTGGTCAAAGCGCAAATAAAATGAAATAAAGTAAAGTAAAATACATGTAAAAACTTAAAAACTAGAGTCTTTCTCCATAAATCAGGACCAAGTCACTCAAGATAATCCACAGATTCTACCATTGAAAGAAAGCAGTTCCCTACATGAAACTTTTTTGGGGCTCTTTGAGCACCACAGACATCTCTGCAGCTGATAACTCCAAAACCCAACAACTCACACCAAAACCACCAAAACAAGAAGGATGAATAGCACTACAGGTAAGAGCAAAAATATGTGTTTTTGATTTTGGGGGTGGACTGTCCCTTTAAGTAAAGGGTCTGAACAGTTCCTGCACAATTGTTTAAAAATTAATTAAATTTATGTTTGAAGGGTCTGATAATGGTGCAGAAGTGAGTTCTTGTTGCATTTGGGTTTCAAGAATAAAAATTAAACAACAGTTAGCCTAGAATTGTGGTGTGCCAAGGGGTTTGTGAAGAGCTTTCAGATTTATTTATTTAGATGATCACGACTTTACAAGGCTTCATTATAGCTTGTGTATGATCAGACTTTTAGTAAACATTACTTATTTATACAACGATATCCTTTCCGCAAACAATTTTATAAGCCTAAGTCCCAGGATAGGACTATTTTATTATTTATTTTCATTTTATATTTGTTGTTTATTTTGTATTGTATATTATTTATATATTATTTTAAATGATCGGAATCTGCATTTATTTTATGCAAGCACATGAAAAAAACACTCTTGATGTGTGTGTGTGTATATGTGTATTCTGTGTTAAGATGGTGAATTTCTTTGTAATTGTAATACATATATATATTTGAACATGTAAATGAAGTATAAGGAGTCGCTAATTCAAATGTTAAATAATTTCCAGGGGCATATACAGTATGATGGGTTCCCAGCTATATTTTCTATCTTGTAACGGGCCCTTGGCAGAGAAAATCTTAAGAATCTCTGGGCTACAATATAGGAATATATGAACTTTTCTTTTTTTATATATGTTATTAAAATTTAGTTACAGTGTTCAGAGAGACCGTGAGTAAATTGGCTCATTTTGACAGGCTATGCACGTGCCTATATTGCAGTACTCTTTATTCCATTTGCACTTGAAGGCAGCATGGGTTGTCCGCCTCGAGCCCCACCTCTCTCCCCTCCAGCCCAGGTGAGAAAACTTTTCCAGCTTCATTTTCACCTGTTCGGCTTCACACACAGGGAGGAGACACTAAACTGATTTAACGGGGTGTGCGACAGGTTCCGAGCTCCAGGAGGGGAACCCGCCGCCACAGCCATGGCCGAATCCCAGCTCATGTGCATGGAGGACGGCCACATCGGAGCCAAGATCCCGGAGTCCAGACCGGAGTTCTACTACAGCGAGGAGCAGCGTGTGGCCGTCGAGGAGCTGCTCAAGAACGGCGACGGTGCCTTCAAAATGCGACTCAAAGAGGACAACATGAAAGACTTTCTCTCGGCCAGAGAAGTCAAAATGTTGACGAGCACCTTCAAACAGTACGACTCGGACAACGACGGCAGCAAGGCGGCGTCCAGCACCGACGCGGACTCGGGGGTCCATTCCACCTACTGGCCCCAGATGTCGGACACCGAGGTGCCGCCGCTGGACATCGGCTGGCCCAGCGGGGGGTTCTTCAGAGGGGTGACCCGGGTGGCCGTGCACACGCACCCGCCCAAGGACAACGGACCTCACATCAAAGAGGTGGTGAGGCGGCTCATCCAGGAGGCCACCAAGGTGAGGAGGACAGGGGGACATCACATGTCATCTTTATTATCAGGGTTGTCAGGAAATTATATCTGGAAATATGGAACAGAACAACTTTTTACACCTGCCACATTTTATTAGGGTAGCATTTATTGTCTTAAAAGGGGAACTATTGGTAGAATACCAAACTTTTTATTGCCAAAGCTTACACTTATCAATACACAACTAATCTCTAACTGATATTGGTCAACAGATATTATCTGCCTAATATTGGCCTATGTAGGTATCAGTGTATATGTGGTCCAATATGCCCATATTTTATGTATATTTAATATTCTTTCTTAATTCAGGTTTAATATATATGTATATTTTGCTCTATTTGTGTTTTTCTATTTATACTTATTTATGATTATTAAAATACTGGTGAAAATTTTCCGTTTCAGTGCCGGAATATCATTTCAGACAATGGTTATTGTTTAACTGTAAAATATCCTGCCTCCATTACTGGTGCATCTTTTGATTATTTGTGCGATTACTCGATTAGTGATTAGCTCCTTTAATTGTCAGAAAATGGTGAAAAACACTGATCACTGTTTTTCAAAAACCGAAGCTGATGTCGCCAAATGACATTTTATGTCCAAAACACAAAGATATTAAGTTTACTCTCATAAGAGGACTAAAGAAATCAGAAAATTTTTAACATTTTAGAAGCTGAAATCAGAGAATTTGGACATTTTTATATTGATTGATTATCAAAATAGTTGGTGATTAAATTATCAGTGAAATATCAGTATTTGTGGCGAGAACAGTGAACTGAATAAGTCATTAGATGTTGGAGAAAAACAAAGGTCTGTTGTGTTTTTTTTGTTTTTTGTTTTTTTTTTACCACAGATGAGGAGTGCAGAGTTATGAAGGGGTGAGTGAGTTTGAAGTAGTGAAAGAATGCAGTTTATACAGGAAGTTGTTATGCTTTTATTACCTGCTCGAGTCCCGTATTTCCTTTGGCCCAGCTCACTTCAGCCGCATTACATTTGATCACACACATACTCATAATCTGCACTATTGTCTGTTTGCCTGATCGCATAATTAAATTGAATGTGTTAGTTATTGTTTGGAAATTAATTCTGTTTAGGCGGAAATAATCTGACGTGTTGAACCTCAGTGGGTGGAGCAAAAGAATTACGTAAGTAGTCCACATCATCGCACACGTGGCCAAGACAGAATATTATGTTTGTTAATGATCATTTATGACGATTAAAAGTAAGTTTACCAACATGCCTTTGATAATTCTAATTTAATATGGTTTATTTAGTCATGGAAGGCCAATTAGTTTCTGTTACAACACTGCTACACAATATGGCCGAAAATATGCGGACATTAAAATGAAACTTTACCTTTAAACCTTTAGGTAATTTAGACAACAAGCAAGTATCCACACATGAGAAGCTGGAACCTTTTTCTTTGGCATATTCTCTTAAGAATTTCTTTATTTATCTAAGAATAATTTTCTCTTGATCAATTGAATCAATTAACCAGCAGGAAGGGACCTTCCCCCAAACTGTTTCCATAAAGTTTGCAGCAGCGTTTCTTTAAAAATATCATTTTATGTTGTCGCATTAAATTTTTCTTTAATTTAAACCAGAGGTTTTCAGATAAAGCTAGGTAAAGATAGCGTAATATTTGTTTGAAATAACTTCAGACTTACACCAAATACATAAGATCTGTCAAAAGACACTGCATAAAAATCCCACTTAACACCTTCTGACATCTGGCTTTTGTCTCCAGTGGGAAAGGGGACAAGTGGCGGTCAGTCCCGGGTCAAACAAAGGCTTGTCACCGCCACCTTCTGCCCCTTTGTCATCCATACATACAGTATGTGCAGCTGGGCTTGACTCAGTTTGACTCAGTGCGTCAGCACAGCAGAATTTACACCCACTTGAAGGCGTGTAATCAACTGATGAAGCATTTGACCTCAGTCGAGCAGCTGAACAGTAGATGAAATCTTGTTTCTTAGAAATTCTTCAAAGTAAAAAAGTTC
>JAJHUR010076227.1:0-22500 GCA_027495735.1 Lutjanus campechanus | reverse complement strand
ATGAATAACCCTGGGGAGGCCCTTACCTTGTTTACAATAACGTACAAACCCTGTAAGAATACAAGGAATCCTTGAACAGTGTCCTCCAGGCTTGAGAGAAGTAGAATGGTCTGAGGCAACAGGTAATATCCATTTGAAATTATTACAGTATAAATGTATAAGACGGACGGCAGTACGTTACTCTTTGTAGGCTCTGCTATAGGGGCTTTAATGTTAAACTAACATGGTGAACACTTTCCATGCTTAATATCAGCACATTAGCATTGTCACTGTGAGCATGTTAGCGTGCTGAAGGAATAGTGGTGCCTTTAAAAATGTAAATAAAATATGGCAAGATTTTTGGCAAAGTTAAGTAAATGTGTTCTGTTGTCAGCCATATCAGAGTACATATATAATTTCCATCAGTTTCCTTCTGGATTTTTCTGTCTGTGTGTTACGTGTATGTGTGCAGCGTGGACCGATATAAGTTGACTGAAAGACAAAATAAGACACAGAGGGCACAGCCTGTTCCAAAACAGAAGAAGACAGAAAAAAAACGAGGGAAAGGGGAAAGAAAAACAAGCAAAGGGAGAGGTTAGGAGAGTGCCAGTAAGAAAGGATGGGGGGGGTGGGGGGGGGGCAAGGAATTTAAGTCCTAAAGTTATTTTTAAACCAAGAACAGGAACTCTACTGTTGACTTCCCAAACACTGAAACATAGATTGGTATAAGAGTTGAGCTGGGAAAAAGGAGACAGGGAGGGTACGCACACATGCACAAACACTCATACAGCTGTCAGGTGTGCCATCCCGTACACGTGTCTACATCCAAACACATTCCTGTCAACATTTGCTATATTACAGGCTCACAAATTCACACTCTCATCAGTATGAGTGGCCGCGTACTCATTGTAATGTAAATATAACTATATAGCTCTGTGTTTTAAGACATTCACGCCCTCAAACTTTCAAGGACACATGGGAAAGGCATTCATTTGAACTTCTATTTGCACATGTTTCCATATATAGACTGTATATGTATATATTTATATATTGCATTTTGCCTAAGTGACTATAATCAAGACATGGTGTACATAAGGAACAGACAGAACAGAATATACCAATTACAGGCTAGTGGTAAGCATAGACAGAAAGCGAGGAGTCACAACATTTAAAAAAAGATGACCAGCGAAAGGACATGTGAGGAGACTCAAAAAATCACAGTGGATACAGTTTCACACTAATTGAAATAAATACAAGGTCATCAACTGCAATCATCCTCTTGGTCCAATCTGCTCAACAACAGGCTTTATGCTGTGTGCTTTTCCACCGGGTACGCTGCCACCAGGCTGTTATTATCAAATAAAGACGTCTGGATTTATGGGGAGTGAGCTGGGACAAAACTCGCACACAAAGACGGAGGAGGGGAGCGCTCTGTGTACGCAAAGAACACACACCCTGCCATTCATGCGTGCTTTGTCGGGGACTGTTATGAAACCTCAGCTCCATCAATGGCTGTTGTATTTCCAACTGCAGGCTTGTGCAGCTGGGACGGGAGTGGGAATAAACAAGAGGTGAACGATCAGGTGCAGCAGTTACGACCATCCCAGAAAGTATCTGTCAGGAGACATGCAGTACAGTTTGCCCTGCGTCACTGAGGATCATTTCCTCTTGACCTTTAGCCCGGGTGAGCACCTTCTGTGATGAGGAACGTCAGCCTTAGCACGCACTCTGGGCCCTCGCACTCCTGATGGGGTCAAAGGAAACTGGGTCACCTGTACCTGTTTGTCAGAGGGTATGCATCTTAATTACTGATGCTGCCCACCCCACCAACCACCCAAGGCAAGGTCACGCCCTCCCCTCTGGACCCCCCCACCTCCTTCTGCGTCTTCGCCCTCCCCTCACCTCCAAGGTGTCACTGAGAGCACCCTTGTTCTAGCTCTCGCCTCCTTTCCACCGGGACCCCTCAAAAATCCCAGATATCCCTGCAATTTCCGGTGCAATGTTTATTTGGCGGAAAGAGGGCTGGGGGGCGAGCTGCGTTGAAAAAAGAGCCTCACTCACAAACAGTTTGGGCTGCGTTCGAGGGTAAACATGTGCAGGAGGGGTATGTGAGGCGAGCGGTAAGAAGGACTGAGGCTCGTGTGTTCTGGTCCTGACACACAGATCCCACCTCAGCAGGGACACAGAGCACAGCTCTGTTCAGGCCCCAACCGCCACAGTCTAATAAACATCCCCCCGCCACCGCCTGTCTGTTCCATGGACAGCACCCTCTGCTGGAGTACTGAGGGTATAACAGAGAAAAACATACAAGCAGAACAAGAGCCAGAAATAAACATCTGTCTCAATGCTGTAATAACTCAACAAGTAGAACTTCAAAGTCAGTACAGAGGATGGATGTAATCATTTCTGGAAACAGGGGTCTTTTGTCCCCATAGTGCCCCTTCATCAACACCACCCATCATGTTCTGAATGTGTTCGTTTGAATTGATTTTAAAATGGATGTTATTAAACTATTAATCATATAAAAGTGGGTTTGTAACCGTATGTTTTATTACAAATTAACTGTCGATGTTTAGGTTTCTTTGGCCAGTTTGCATTTGTAGTACCACTTTGAGTGGCAGCGTGTTCCAACCATGTAGTTTACCAATTACTATATGCTAACTTCCTCAAGTGTTGGTTGATTACTTTCAGCTATTTCAAACTTTTAGCCTTTGCACAGTTTATTTAGGCTACTTTTTTAAAGGTTTTTAATCAATTTCTTTAAGTCTTTCTTTAATCTATTTCAACAGTTTATCAGTTTGCCTTTTCGAAGTGTTTATTGGTAACGTTTTGTTATTTTTTGAAACTATTTATCCTTTAGCATACTTGTCGTCTCTCCAAAATATGTCCATTACTTTTAAAGTAGCTAACTGTTAGCTGATCTGTTATTTTTCTCCAAACTATATGAAGTATTAAGTTATTAGGCTACTTTTAATTATTTATTTAAACCATTACTTCTAAGCTTGATAACTACTGTTTATTCGCCATTTTTAACCTAACTATTGGAAGTGCTTATTTTTGTACTTTTAATAATAATAACTATAATAACTTAGCACCAGACAAAGCAAAAGAGCACCACAATAAGGCCAAACAGGAGCAAGAAAAAATTAAGTTAAAATTGAAGTAAAACTGAGACACAAGCAAAAGATGCTAAAACACAGTAAAGTAAGACAAAACAATTTGTTTTCTCTCTTCAAAATGTGCCCATTACTTTTAAGCTAACTATTAGTCTATATGTTATTTTTACTTATATGAAGTTATTGGCCTACATTTAAATATCCATATAATTATATTAGTTGATTGTTTATGGGTTTTTTTTACCGAACTATAATGCTTTGTTACCACTTTTATCTATTTATTTAAACCTTTTATCCATTACTTGTTTAGACTGTGCTGCTTACTTGCTAATGAGTTTTAATGTTTCTAAATTGCAACATGTGGTGCTGACTAAATGTATTTGTTATGTTTATGTGTATATATCATTTTAAATCTAATAGGCTCTTTAAAAATTAATTGAGATACTGTACAATCTTTTCACACACCCTCTGCAGTATGCCTTGGCGTACATTCACCCCTGGCTAGGAATCAATTGCTCCAGAACATAATGCAAGTAAGTTATGTTATTTGTCCCCACAGAATATATTAGGAGTAAAAAAATATGACATAATAATGCAAGAAGAAACAGCAACTCCACCAAATACTCAATAAAACCCTAAAATCTTCACAGAAGTCGGTTTGTTGCAGTGATATTTTGCCAGAATGCGTCAGACTGCACAAGTGTTTGTGTCATTGTGTCGACCTCTTGGTTAATCTAATAAAAAAAAAAACAGATTAAGTGCATAGATAAAAGAAAATCATGATGGCATGGATTAAGGTTTAGAATAACCTACACAGATCTTTTAGTATATCCATAATGATTTTAATATGTTTAAAGAAATCATTCCAGAGCCAGCGAGGACATTACAAGGCATAAATCTGAAAGGCAGATCAGTGCACAACCAGAGCCTGCGGACATGAGGAAGTCAGTGGTCTCCCCTTCTTTGGCTGGCCGACAGTATCTCACTTCCTCCATGATGAGAACGGCTGCAGCAGCGGTACAGGTAGCGAATGGACGGGGGCGTCTGGGTATGAGTAGGGTGAGGGTGGGGGTGAGTTTTCAGGGAGCACGAGGGGCACATGTAGGAGGGAGTCTGGCTGACAGATGGGAGGTAGGAAATGGGGGCGTCTGTCTCTCCTGTGGTTTGCCGCTGTGTCTTGCTTCCAGTGGCCTGTCACCTCCCTGCATCTGGATTCAAACAGCTGCTGCTGGTTGTTTGTAGTGACAGAGTCCTTCTCATGGCTGTCTGCAATGCCCAGACTTTTTAACCACTCACAGAGCCTGGCATCTTCCCGTTTCTCAGAGACTGATGGCACGACATATTTCTGTTTCCCTGCACAGTCCACCTTATAGCTCCTCTTTCTCCTCTTTTGCTGCTGCTTTTCTTTGATCGTGGGATCCTCTGATGTCTGAAGTGGAGTCACCAATCTGCCCTGTCTGCCTCTGTTTCTGCCACTGGGCGGTGCAGATGGACAGAGGTGAGAAAACAGCTGTCTGTCCTGTTGCCTGGATTGCGCCTGAGGGCGTGCTGAGACTAAAGACCGTGTGTCCACAAAAAGACCTGACCCAGACACAGCTCTCCTGTGTAGATCTAAATCTACGCCAGGCTGGAGTGCTTTCAACACTGTGCTGGTCTGAATATCCTCTGAGAGTATATCATTGCACCCCAGTGGACACATAATTGTGCAAGCATGGTTGCCTGTCTGTAAGTCTGTAAAGGTGTGTCTATCTAAAGCTTCAATGGGGTGTGTGTTTGCAGGCAGCACAGCTCTGGACCTGCAGAATAAAGAGCGCAGTCGTCGGTGTGGAGGCAGGCTGGCAGAGGTCCCAGGTGGTCCGATGCTGCGAAACAGCGGAGGAGGTCGGAGACTGTAAGAGGGTCTGGAAATTCCAACTTTCCTCTCAACACTTTTATGCATCCTGTTCAAAAGCGTTCAGATGCTTCCTGTACACACATCCACGACGATCCAGATTGAGGGTGATCAAAAAGACCTTGGAAGCAATCTTGTTTACAGCTTCACTCGTCCAAGACTGGAGCAGAAAAACAGCCCAAAGGAAGGTAGTTAAGGTTTTTTGCAGTGACAAAATGTGGCACAAAGAAAAATAAAACTGTTGCACTGTGTGGGAGCAGAAGAAAACATGAATCGGACAAACAACACAGAGGGAGCCTGACTCTTCATCCATCCATGTTTGTCATACACCACACCTCTCAGTAGAAATGACAGTAGATCTGTCTGACGGTTCATCCGCGGTCCTCTCTGTCCAGTGTCTGGTTTGGTCTTTTTGAGTCTGACTTTTTTCACTGAGCCCATCTCTATTCCAAACAACCCACCCACCTTCTCGCTCTTTCATCCTGCTGCCCTCTTGGACATGAAAGGCACAGTTCATCAACTATTCCACCTCAATAAATTATGAATTGGTCCCGTGCAGAGAGCAGGGGATGTTGTTCATTTAGTGAAAAAATGGATCCACACCCAACTTCTTACTTGTTTATTACCTTTATTCATAATAGCAGAAAAAATGCAAAAAAGTGTTTCTTCAACGTGTTTCTTCAGGTCATGTAATCACATCATATTCACAGACTGTCTTACAACGACAAAGTCTGTTGTCTAAAAATATTTTGTCCTGCCCATATCGCAAGCCAGTTCCTGGTTTAAATAGTATAGATATTTCTTATCTTATTCCCTTTCTTGCCAAGACTTACATGAAAAGATCAATAAACTACCCCTCCCATGTCCTGTTGTCCTGTTCTGCGCTATGGTCTCATTTGTAACCTATGTTGATATTGGACAAGCCAAAGACAGTTTTCCACATTGTGGACAATAAAGTTAAAACCTTATCTTTATAACTAAGGTTCAGAGTTGTATTTGTAGCTACTGCCAGCAGCCAGTTAGGTTAGTTTTGCCTAGCTTAGCATAAATACTGATAACAAGAGGAAACAGCTGTCCTTGATCTGTCTGCAGGTAACAAAATCTATCAACACTTTAGCTCACTAACACTTCACACCCAAACCAAACCTGCATATTTTTCCTCTTACCTGTTGTGCTATTTATCCATCTAGATTATTTGGTGTGAGTTGCCAAGTTTGGGAGATATCAGCTGTAGGGATGCCTGCCTTCTCTAAAATATGGCACTCAGCTTGAGGTGCTCAAAGTTTCAAAAGTACATTTAAAAAACTCAACAGCAATGTTTTTTTTTTTGTTTTTTTTCCAGAAATCATGAACAGGTTACTCAACATTATTCACATGCCTGGTTATGAGCAGTTTAATGTGGGAACTACTATCTGTCTCTGCCAAAGTGCACCTGCCAACCAAATCATCTAGCCGAAGGAACTCATGGACTAGAGGTTGCTTGCAACACTGACATTTGAAGTAAAGAATCACATGACTTGGCAATCACAAGTTAACAATCATTATCACAAACTGGCATGTGATAGTTTAAAAAAAGGTAGAGTTTTAGAGACTTTGTAATGTGAATTTGTGCAAATCAGTTATCTTTCATTCACTTATTTTTTGCCCTGGCCTCTAAAAAACTGATGTGGCAGATGTTGAAAAATGTACAGCTGGATTATTGTCTGGGTGGAAACAGTAGACTTTTAGAGTTGTATGGGACGTATACATGCTGTACAGTGTCAGAAACAGGTTGTGATAATGACAAGCGGGAAAAGGTGTGAAAATTTGTCCCAAATCAGGGAAAATACAGGAGAATTGTGATCCTGGGAGGAAATAGGGACAGGGCAAAGAAAAACAGGAGTCTCCTGGGAAAATCGGGAGGGTTGGCAAGTATGGCATAGAAAAGACTGCCTGTGTCTTGATTTGTGTTTCTGTGTTGTAAAATGACAAATCAATTGACCATTAAGAACATTAAGTCAAGGCTCTGTTGTTCAAATGGAATTATTGGGTAAAAAGTGTGTTATGAAATTAGGAAATGTCTTGACTTGTGACTTTCAAAACAATTACTTGCAATCAATGAACTATTTTAGATCTAAAAGTTGTAATATTATTTGTTGAACGATGACATGGTCTGTAAGAATAAATGTTTTTTATTTATATATATTATGATAATTTAAATGAATGAATCTGAAGACATTTCACAGAGTAAGGTACGTTTCACCACTGACAGTAGGTACAACGGAAGTAATACATGTTTGCATAGTTTTCAATGATGAATTTCCTCCTTTTCCATGGCTTTCAGTGAAGGTCCTGTGTGTGCTTCCTGACCTGGCCTGACGATGGCGCTGCTCACAGTGCGGCGGCCATGAGGAGACATAAAAAGCTGCTCGCTTCATTTTTCATTTGCGGCACCAAAGCGGAAGTACTTCATTGGTCCGCGAGGCCAAGATCACCGCTAGCTAAACAAGAAGGTAAACACTGAAAACACTTTTATTTCGTTTATGCTGTCTGTGACATGTTGTGAATGTGATGCGGAACTGTCCGGTCTGAGTGTTTGTGTGTTTGCCAGCGAGAGGAGGCGACGGCGGGTAAGTTTAGGAGCAGAAGGAGGAGGAGGACGAAGAGGGCAAAGTCATACGTAACGTAGGTTAATGGAGGAAAACGAGCCGCCGGTAGATACGCAGCAAACACACGAAGCTGTGGAAACACATCCGACCGAAGTTTATGGTGAAATGATGAGTTATTTAAAAGGAACTATTCATTAAGAGAAGTTTGGCAGTTTAAGCTCGGTTGGTTTTTCATCTTGATGTGTGAGTGTGTCATAACAGCAGAGCAACATGGCTGTTAACAGAGAAACAAACTGTTACCCTTAATTAACTTCAACGCACTGGTAGAGTTCCCATAATTGCTTTAATTTCGCCAAGATTGATTGAAAACCGCCCAAATATTATCTAAAATAAACCATATAAATTAATTCATAAGTAGAAGTGGTATTTTGGTTCATAACATTTTTTCAGTGACATTATTAAACAACAATTTAAGGCTACAATACAACTATGAATCTTTGGTCGGCCCTCTGCCTTATAAAAATAATATAAAGAATGGGTTTTATCTGACTTGGTCAAATGCAGCAAGTCTTGACACTGCGCCAAATTAAGTGTACCCCTCACAGATGCAAGAAGAGAGACACATGCAATCCCATGCTATCAAATATTGATGCTGTAAGGCTGCACAGAGTTTCTGTAATATTGAAAATACAGATTTGATAGCTGCAGATCTTCTCCCAGCTAAATAAATTAAAAAAATGCCATATCAAAGTTGTGCTGAACTAATGAAAACAATTAATGAATATATTTTTAAAAGCCCATTTTAACCCGCACAATGCAACCTAACTCAAGACGAATGGGCAGAAATTGTCTAGTCTGGTAACATTAAAGACTGAAAATAGACAGGTTTACTAGCCCAACTAATTATTAAAACGCTAGACAGCAGTTCTTTTGCTTTGATTGATTAAACTAAACCTCATTAGTCACAGTCATGTCCAAAATCAACAACACAAAACTCATGCTTTAGAGTCCAAGTAAACTATTTTTAGTGATGAATAAAGCTCCTGTAACAGATACTTGAGTATATGGATAATGGAAGGTCAAATGTCTTTGGTGATTTTAATTATTTCTTCTGTCAGCCAGCTCGAAGAGATGAGCTACTGATCCAGTTTAAAGGTCCCCAGGGCTGCAAAATGATTTTAATTGCCAAGCATCTCACTAAAGACTGCAACTAGAAGTAATTTTTATTGGATATGAAACAATTAGTTGTTTAATAGTTTAGGGCAGGGATTTTCAAAGTCTGAGGCTGATCATGTCGTCATGATTATGTTTTTTGATCCCATAGACCCACAATAATTGCTCTTTTCCATCACTTCAAACTACACCACATTCATAAAAAGGTCTGTCTAAAGACAATTATAAGTTTTTGACTCTGGGGTAAAAACAAAAAATCCCCCACACTGTATATCTGAAATATGTCTTTAATCAAATCACACACATTTAGGCTATTGTATGTGATATTTTGATAACTAATGTAATGGATAATGTAATATTTTTTCATTTCCATTTACCAAGCCTACCTTGAAACTGTTGGGAGCCCCCCCTGGGGAGGCCCCCTTCCCCCTGTGATAAACTTTAATTTAGTGTAGAAATTTCTCAAGTTGACCTTGTGAAATGTCTAACTTTTTATCACATCTGACACACTGGAACTTGTGGATTTCAGGCTTTTTGTGCTCAAACAGTAACATAAGTGATTAATATATTATTACAGTTGTAGCTGATTAATCAGGCTGCAACAGTTAATCAATGAGTTGTCAGTGATTAAATCAATTACCAATATCTTGACAATTGTGGTATCGGTTTGAATCTTTTTTAATGTCCACATTCTCTGATTTCAGCTTCTCAAATGTTCCTGTTTTCAGGTTTCTTTACTCCTCTATGACAATGTACTGAATATCTTTGGGCTGTGAACAAAACAAGACATTTGAGTATGTCCCATTTGGGCTTTAAGAAACACTGATCCACACTTTCTCACCATTTTTTGAATTTTTTTTGGACTAAACAGCTGATTGATTGATTGAGAAAATGATTGACAGATAATCAGTAATGAAAATAATTATTTGCAGTCCTACTGATTAATGTTCTGTCAAACAACTATCAATTAATCAAATAATTTCTTTCTAATCATGTTCTTGGTAAATAAATGGTGCCATCTTGTAACACTGCATGGTATACAGTGGATTCAAGCTCCTTTTCTTTTAAATCAGATTAGACTTGTAACAGTTTCTCATGGATGTGTTGGTGCTTTCTAATCTGGCTGGCTTCTGTGGCATTATACTCGGGGGACGATCTGATCAAACTTTGTTCTGGCTTCAACTAAACATAGATAAATCCTACAGGAAAACACACCCACAGTATGCCCTGCACATAGAGAACAGCTGTAAACATACTGCCTTTATGTAAGTGACCTCTCTTATGGGACGGTAAAAGCATTGCGCAGTCCCTCTGGTTTGGCCTGAAATCACAATGAACTTTACTAATCAATATTTGTTTTTTGTTCCTTTATCTTATCTCTTTGACACAGATGGCTCACAGGCTGCTAGTACGCAGAATTTGGACGCTCTCTGCGAAAGATATCCGCTGCCTCCCAGCATCCACTGCCGCCACAGCCTCCTCTTCTTTTTCCACCTCCCTGCAGTCCCCCGCCACAACCCGGGTCTCCTTCCTCTCTCCCTCACGCACTCTGCCTCGCACCCTTCCTCACACCTCCCGCCGAGAAGTCTCCTTCAATGTTCAGGACCACGAGGACTTCACAGAGAGGGTCATCAACAGCCAGCTGCCTGTGCTAATTGACTTCCATGCACAGTGAGTCTCCCAACGAGGGACTGTTGTAGATGATTATCAGGCCTAACAGATCATTTATTCAAAGGTTTAGAGTAATTACAGTGATCAAATGTAATGTCAGCTAAGATTATTTTTGTGTTTCTAAAATTTATTTAGAACGATTTGACAGAATTGCTTCAAACTTTTTACAAATACCTACTTGGACTCGAGGATGAACTGATTAGATTTTGGTGGTCAAAAGTCAAGGTCTGTGATCTCACATTGGTCCTATTCTCATAAAGGTGATATCTCAGAAACTTAAATTTCTTCAGATTTTGTACAAATGGCCACTTAGACTCAATGATGAGTTAATTTATGATCTTCAAAGTTCAAGTACACTGTAATCCCAAGTACACACATGCCATTTTCATGAACACAAGGAACGCCTGGAGGGAATTTCAGTACATGTGGCATGTTTGCAACATGTTTCTCACTGGAAATTATTTACTGGAATCAGACATGTCAATATAGTGAATAAAAAATGCACTTAAGACCTTTTGATTAAATTCCTTCAAAGTCTTCACTACATGTATTATACAGACATGGATACAACCATGAGGCAGTAATTCACTTGAAATTACTAAAGCAATTAAGATAAGATAAGATAGTACTTTATTGTACTGTACAGGAATACACCACACCAAATATAAAATACAAGTGGTGTACCACAACACTGTGCAAAAAAATCAAAAATGCCATGACCAGCAGTGCAAAACAAAGAGATTTTGATGGAACAGAACTATCAGGAACCAGCTGTAGGGTGCTGTCTGTCAAACAGCAGTGAAGTATTGTATAATGTTATCGCCTGAGGGAGGAAAGATTTCCTGTAACGGTCTTTGTGACAGCGAAGTTGTAACAGTCTGTTGGAGAATTAATTATATATAATAATCAGAATCTACCAATTTACTAACTGATGGCAGCACCACAGTCCTGTAGATGGGAAAAAATGGTGTAGAAGTAAAATTCAGCCAACTAAAGAAGATTGTGCTAATAACAACATAAAAACCAACGTAGAGATACTCTTCAGGTTTGATTTCAAAGATTTTGCCTTAAAATGCTCAGTTTGAAATCCTTCTCTCAGCTAGTTGAAGCATTCGTCTTCCATTGTGGTTCTTTTCTAATCCTGGAAAAGTTTCCATGGCAGTCATGTATCAGAGCTGTTTTTACATGAGGAGATTGTACTGTAATTAACTACACCACGTGGTAGAAAACCAGCCACGCTCTGATTCTCAGCAACTAGGGTTGAAGAACTTTTCTGTTGGAGCAGTTTAATTCAGAAGATATTAAAAAAAAAAAATAGTATTAACACGGATGTTTGCTGTCATTTGGGGATTAGGGTGCTGACCTCGAAAGAGACCATGTTTTACAGCTGCCCTGCCTCTTTAAATGGCTATAAGTATTACGTGTGTGACTAGCTGTTAAAAATAAATACATATGTACACAACAAGCTGTGGGGATTCCACTCTCAAGTCATGTGAGGTTGCACAACAGCTACTGAAAGAGAGACCCTGGATATACCTGATATCCAGCAGTATAGAGGGGTCTTCATCTCCCAAGACTCTGTTATATGATAAAGTTGTTGTTTGAGGTTCATTCTGATGCGAGTGTGTGCAAACTGCAGTGTATCTCATCTGGACAAAGACAGTTGGTATCCCACATTCGCACCTAGATGGAGGGTCGAGTAGATGAAGCTTAATGTAATAAAAATAAATAGATAAATAATTTTTAAAAATTATGAATAATCATTTTCATTTAACTCATGCCTCAACATGGCAGAAACTGTGGCAGAAAAAATCTCAAGAGAAAATGCAGTCACTCATGTGATCCCAGCGCTTCCAGAGGGGTGTACTATGAAGGAAACTCAACACAGTCAGGCTGGTGGTTATCAGCTTGCTTTGTTAATTCAGGCTTTCTTCTTCAGAGTCTGTGCGCTCTCACATAAAAGGGGGCGTTTGTTGCATCATTTGACTCTTCTTCTGCATAAAGTGAAGCGATTGCGAGCCGCCTACTTCAGTCAAACTGATCAAGTTGTTATAATTAGGAGCTGTGGAAAATATAAAAAATATATTACGGCAAAAAGCAACATCGATGCTGCAGATAAAGCAGGAGTAGAAGAATGCTGTCAGAAAATGACTGATCAACTAAATATGATCTTAATGCTACCGTTTATTTTTAACATGAAAACTGCACATTAAACAATTAAACTTCATACAGCAGATTTAAACATGATGCTGTCAGTCTGACACTGTCCCATGATGTGGAGATCACATAAGTTTTTGGCCAAACCAACGTAAAATGAGTGTAACTGATTTAAGATTTTCCGTGATAAATGATGATGAATTTTCTAATCAAGTGTTCTGAGCTGCAATATCAGCAATGCAACACGGACGATGATAAAAAGTATTCAAAGTGCCTGTAGTTGTTTATTCGTTATTTTAGTGTGTGGATTATATACGATGTAAATTCAAAGTGTTAATATGACCTGGAGCAAACAGGAAAAATGACACCAAACGGGGGTTACCATGACAGCGCGATGCACAGTTCATGCTGCTGTAACACTATGTTAGATTTCTACATTATACGGATTAGTTTGGTGATGTTACGAACATACAGCTCAGCAACTTTTCATTTTTAATGTCTTCCCTCAGTTTATAATCTGTATCTATCGTTAACAACCTCATTAGGACAATAATTAGATAAAGAGCGGCGCTTTTTACAAACGATTTAATCTGAAACACAGAACATAACCTGCTCCCGACAAGGTTATGAGTTTAGCGTAAGTTTCCATGGTGATCTAGCCAGGTTAAAAGAGGGACACCTTCGTGAGACACTGAAAATCCTGGCTTTAGACTCAACATAACTCGCTAACACATTAATTTTAAGTCTGGCTTGTGGCTGCTAACATGCTCGCTCACTCTCATAACAAACAAATGTATTTATGTTTATAATTTTATTCCTGTTGTTATTGTTAATGTCTTATTATTATACTTGCTTAAAGGTTAAATGAATGTTGATACACATCTGAACAATTATTTACTGGTCAAACTCAGTACTCCTGTCTTTGCAATACTCTCTGACGTTGGTTCTGTTTGTGTATTTTTAGGTGGTGTGGTCCCTGCAAAATCCTTGGACCAAGGTTGGAGAAGGCTGTTGCAAAACAGAAAGGCCGCGTTGCCATGGCAAAAGTTGACATAGACGATCACACAGACCTTGCTATTGAATATGGGGTGAGACACACTGCATCTGTTTAATTGCAATCAGAACTTGATGTGTTGCATCTTGTTAAGTCATGATGTTATTAGTGTTGTTTTATAACCTGTAACTTTGTCTGTCTGCAGGTGTCTGCTGTTCCGACGGTAATTGCCATGCGGGGAGGTGATGTCGTCGACCATTTTGTGGGGATCAAAGATGATGATGAGCTGGACTCATTTGTCAGCAAGATCATTGGACAATAAACCAGCGGTCCCCGCCCTGCCAGTCACCACCGTTATGGTGCTGTTTTGTATTATTCTGGCGCGGTTGGCAGCCCTTAGCTGCCATTGTGAGCCTGTTTAGCAACAAGACCATGCCACAGTCCCAGCTGGCAAACATTCAAATGCTCACACCCATCCCAAGACACACTGCTTCAGCTTGAATTACTGCGTCTGTCTCAATGTCTCCCTCTGTTTTTTTGTCTTGTGATGGGTGTGTGCTGCCATCAACCTTTATTAGTTCAGGCCGAGCTCCATTTTGCAGCAGTTCAGTTTCTCTTTCATAATGTGACGGCTCTGTGGGTCTATTCTTTCTACTAGAGCAGTGAGCCGGCGTGTAACAGTTTGCTGTAAAAGTCTGTAGAATGGAACAAACACCGCTGTACTGCACTTATACTTTACAACATGAGGGATTAACATGTCTAGTTTTAGAGGTGGAGAAGATATAACTTAAAACCTGACAATACTGAATGAGGTTTGTGACAGTGTTAACTGTAGTTCCTGCTTTTGTCCACATGATGGTGGAATTTCTCTAACAGCGCAAAGCTACACATGGTCATTTTACACCATTATGCCTAATACTGTGAGAAAGGAAGACGTGTGTTTGTATGTGTGTCTATGTGTATGTGTGTTTCTGGGTCCTGACTGTGAAACTTACGTCAAGCGGGAATTGCAAATATGAGTTTGATTTAGTTTATGACTGAAATGAACTCTATGTACCGGAAACATGACCAAGTAAAGTAATAAAGGAGTCAAAAGATGTTCTGGATTTAAATTATGTTTTTGTCTGTGGTTTAAGAAGAAGACAACTGTCCTAGCTTTATTATCTTTAATGACACTGATGCAATATTTAAGTTACTGCACTTTATTTGTGGGTTTAACAGCACTGGAAGAATGAGGAAATGAGTCTGTGGGAGTTTAAGGGGAGGAGAAAAGAGTTTTTAAGTCTACTAAGTGAAGTTTTTCACACCAGGGGTTTAGATGGGAGGGTTTTTGAGAGTATAAGACAATGTTACAATGAAGAGCTTGAAGTAGCTCTCAGTTATTCCCTTTTTTATCAAATGTGTATAGTAGAGCAGGACAATATATCCATATTATACTGTTACTGTAACATGAGGCTAGATATTAGGGGTGTCACAATTATCCAAATCCAGATTTAAATTTGACTTTTGACTTTAAAGGTTGAGACTCAATGTGAGTTTTTGATATAAAGCTACTATGAGGAACTCTCTTATTTTGTTAAATATACACTAAATTATAAATATAAATATATAATATAAGAAAATGATCAAAGTAAAAACCTCCTCCTGCTTCTTTTAGCTATACAGAAGTATCTGATCTTCTCGCTGATGGTCAGGTCAGGGGTGGAGAGGAAAAAATCACATATGTATATACTGTATACATATATATACTGTACATGTACATGCGTATGCGTAATAATTGAAATTTAAAGCTCTTTTTGATCAATTTAAGATTGAAATTGTGACCCCCGTACTAGATAACGTCCTACGTAGGTTTAAGATATGGTGTTAATGGCATGAGTGTTTCCTGGTTTTAAAGGCTGCATTACACTAAAGTGATGTAATTCTGAACTTACCAGACTGTTCTGGCTGCTCTGTTATTTGCCTTTACCCACTTAGTCATTATATCCATTATATATTTGATTTTAGCCATATCGGCTGGGCTGTTGTGTGGAGTTCTGTGTCCCCGATCTCTCTGCCTTAAGTCTAAACATGTAGGTGTTACTCATGCTGTCATAACCCTCTCATCAGCGCGACTGAAACGCCTACACACCACCCTCCACTTACTGCTGCTCTTTAAAATTACCTCGTATCTGTCATCCCCCAAATCAGCTGTGTCTGCCTCCCTCCCCCCTAATCCTGACTTTGTAATGTCTTGAGTCTCACACCTGACCAAAAATCCTCCACCGGCACCACCTTTCTCTTCTCCGTCGGAGTAGGTGTCAACTCTAAACTCTACACCCTAAAAGAAAAACGTTTAAAACCTTCTGTCAAAGCAAAAACCAGTTTACGCTTTTGCACAGTAGTTGGATTTGTGGCAGTTATTAGTGTGACACATCAAAGGCCCTGATTGATTGATACCTTATTTTTATTTCCCAACCTGCACTCCGAGAAATCTGCATATAAATGCCAAATACCTCTGTCCTAGTTGGTTAGGTTGCTTAAGAAGGCAGTTTTGCAAGGATATGAATCCAGGTGTGTCTTGAGATTTTGGCTTGCCCTTTGCTGTGCTTTGGGCGCAACAAGTTTGAAAACCCCAGCATTATATTAAGGCGGACTCTGACCCTCTAGTACGCTGTTGACTGCTCAATTCAACCTCATTTTCAGTTTCACTTGCTTGTCTCACACCAGTTCAAATGCATGTGATTCCTGGCTTTAAACAGTGTAAACATCACACCAAAACAATGTGTGGCCTTACATCCCTCTTACCCCTTTTCCACCGAAGTAGCTCTGGTTCTTGAACCAGTTCAATAAAAGATTCTTGGAACCTTAGTGCTATCTAGCAAACTAGCCCAGGTTCACCAGCTTTGAATAGAACCATTGTAATCAAGGATACTTCATCAAGGCACAACACAATGCACAACCTGTAGATAATGACACGCCCACTTTATGTCTTATTTCAGGTCAAGGAAATCCTGCTGTTTTTGGTGCCAGCTGAGAACCAACTTTACTGGTTCTAAACTGATGTGGTTTTAGTTGAAATGCGCTGAACAGTTCAAAATGAGTTGCATGGAGCAGAACCAGTTCCATGTTGGTGGAAGTAGATATTTTTACTTTTGGGACTGTCTGCTTGTTTTGTTGTATGTTTTCTTTAGTGAATAAGAATGTTGTTGTTACCTGAGAATGAGCTGTTTGTATCTTCAGAGGGCATAGGTGCTCCTCTATGGAGGCCACCATCTTGAACCTTCATTTTTCTATAGTAGCAAAGATCAGACAAACCAAATACTGGTTTTAGATGCGACCTTTCATGTTTTGCACACATTTCACAGCCACCTTTGGTAATCCGTGTTTGGAAGGGGAGGGTGAGGTGATCAGTATGTAGGTGGTTCTACAACCACACCGCTAGATGTCACTAAACCCTACTTACTAGTCATTTACATGATTAAGAGTCCAAGCAGCATTGCTTGCTGTGGACCCTTGTTGTTTTTGTTCCAATTATTATTTCTTTCTTATTATTATTTTTCTCCACTAGAAGTGTTTGTGCAGCAAAAACCATCAGACGAAAATTCACCAAAATCAGCAGGGTGGCCGTAAATCCCACCTACTACTGAGGCAAAAAAAATTGACACTCATTGACCTTGAGGTGGCACTCTAACAAGGTTACATAGTTGTAATTATCTAAAAAATAACAACAAAAAAAAACACCTTGGCACAGTGTCACAGTTCTTTCACAATTTTAAGTCTGGTCTTTTGCTATAAAATGTCCAATCAATCCAGCTTGGCCTCTATTAAAACCTGCTTGCAGGTCTTGTTAGCATTGGTATAGTTGGGTGAGGCATGTTTATTTTCGCAGCACCTTTCATGTTTTACATAGTAAACAATTCCATTATTTTTCTTGTTTAACTATGAATTGGTGCTGTGCACTCTTTGTGGAAGGACTCATGCCTGTAAAGGCATGTGTGAGTGTGGGATTAAGGCATTTCTGTGTCATGGCCTACTAGAATCACTCACGTAAATGAGGTCAAATGTGGGGAGACAGGAGAGCACCTGCAGTGAGAGAGTCCCTCCAGTCATCATTTCATCATCCCCTCTTCTCTCACGACTCGCTAACCGAAAAACATTCCCACCCCTGCCTGCCTTCCCATCTTGGCATGTCATTACAGAGCCCACAGCTGACAGAATCGTGGCGAGGGCCTTCAGACTGCTTATTAAATGCACATCATTTGACATGTTCCATCTGCACTTTTAGTACTCCTGCCTTGGATTAGATCATCTCAGACGTATTCATCCCGAGCTCCTCGGTAGCAACCAGTGGTTTTTGAATAGGGGGAATTCCACTGGCATTACATAAGCAGGTGTGAACGAAGCAAGTGATCCAGATGTACAAACGTAATTGTTGTGTCCTGGATGAAAGGCATTCCTGCATAGTTTTGAGATGTCTGGGGCTGCATGACAGCACCTTTTGTTAATAATCTGCCTTTATAACCACTTTCTGCCTCTCCTGTCTGTTTCAGTGGCTGCTCTGTAGGCCTCAGGATTCACACTCATGAACTAAGCTGCCCTTTTTCACGCACACACACACGTACACCTCATGCTGTCTGCTCATCCTCCTCTTTGTCTGCCTTCAGACAGAGGAAAGAGGTGACTGAATAGATGACGACAAGCTCCAAAGGTTCAAGAACAGCACATAACCCTACACCTCTTCCGCCAAAAACAATAGACCACACCTCCATCCTCGCTCCCGCTGTCTCTCTCTCTTACTCAACCACTCTTGTGACCATATAAGGCAAAAAAAGACAGGGGAAGCCAGCGGCGGCTGCTGCTGAACAAACGGACTGAGAGGCAGAGTTGCAGATTTCTTCTAGTGACTCCGTCTCCTTCTCAGAAGCTGAAACTGCTAATGTTTGCTGTGTGTTTGTTTGATATTAGATTGCCTGGCAGCGATCCAAATACTTATGCTGTGTGTGTTGAAATTTGTGTGTGTGAAGAGGGGGAGCAACTCTGTAACAACAACACCCAGATCTGGCAGGGCCTGAGAGCGTTCTGTGTTTGTAGTAAATACGTAGCTGTATTTATATTTGAAACACATGCTGCCTTCCACCTTGTTAGGTCTCCATTCTGTTCCAGACAAATACCAGCCCCAGACAGACAAAGCAACCACTGTTGCTGTTTATATCACTCCATCTTTTTTCCCATGCAACCTATACACAGCTCACAATACCATATTGATTTGCATTAGAGATGTTGTCAAATCAGTGCAGATGATAAATGAAGCAAAGAGGCATCCTAACAAAATAGGGAGAGCTTTGCGTACTTTCCCTGTACTCCACATTCCAGAGTTTTGTGAGTCAACATGTGTCTTATCACTCCTTCCTGTGTGTACTAATTACTAAGGAAAGGAGGAGGAAACCAGACAGACTAAAGGACACAAGGCAGAATAAATAACCAGTTACTCTGCCATAATCTCATCTTGAAAGCTGGAGGTGCTCTTATTTATTCTTTGTGGTTCTGGCCTTTTAGGTACATATAAACAATCACTTTATAATGTCAAGAGGCTGTCTGAACTGAAGCAAGTCGTGCAAATTGTCTTGGCGGGGGGTTGTACAGTCCATGTCTGAGTAATGATGTTGAACGAAACACAAGGTTTGGTTGCTTGAATGAATAATTGCAATGTGTTTACACTGCGAGAGCCTGTGCAGTGATTTTTCACTAAGTTTATATCAGGTAAGAGGATCTGGGTCACCATTAAACAACTGATTTACTTTAAAATTTGACACAGATCTGAGCTCCTGGATATATACATGTATGTTTCATGCATGAGGGCACAGACACACACATTCTCACCAAGACACTCAAGCGTGAATGCCCACACACATGAATTCACACAAGTAATTACACAGCAAGAGTGGTCAGTGAGTTAACATGCCACCCTTTTAACATGCTGTCACTGAATGGGTCCCTTTCTTTCTGACTAGATGATATAATGGCTTTACACACCCTGAATTACAGACACACCCTGCTGCTATTACAACCAAGCGAAGGAAAAAGAGAGAGACTAGGTCACAGTGAGAAGGAGAGCGGCAGGCAGCGAGAGGGAGGGAGACAGTGAGGTCAGAAGTGTCCATATTTGGTAATTCATGCCTGCGTTTTAATCCCACATTTCTTGCTGTGCCTAGCTCTGTTTGTTTTGTGTCTTATTTTGCCATTGTTGTGTAATTCATGTACTTTTTCAGCACAAGGTTTTTATTATGAGCCTGTGTGAACTTTTTGCTATGTTGAAATTTGCTTTTAATTAAAACGTGTTTATTCTGCAACCCCAGTTCCTAAATAACTTGGGACATTTTGTAAAACGTGAATACAAACAGAACCTGAAAGGTATATACAGGTTTTGGAGCAACACATGCTGCCATCCAGACAATGTCATTTTGGGTTGTCCTGTTTACTTCATATCAAAAGAGTTTGGGTACTAGACTAACCTGCCTGCATTAAAAATCTCATTAAAAATGTGTGGTGAAGCAAAAAAATACTAAATATTTTAGTAAACATTAAAAAAAAAACAACAACTAAGACCCCGGACTGTTAAATTGTATATCAAGCAAGAACTTCAACTGTTAGTGTCCTCAGTTCCCAAACGCTTACTGAGTATTGTTAAAAGAAAAGGTGCACTCATTCAGAATGAGTGTATATTTTTAAAAATTAATCAAGTTAAACAGTTTGAACGTTAAATATCTTGTCTTTGTACTGTATTCAGTGAAACAGAGGTCAAAAAGTTTTTTACATATCATTAAATTCTCTTTTCATTTACATTTTATAGACCACCGAACTTTTTTGGAATTAGGGTTGTAATATTTTTATGAGAACCCCCTCTCTCCTTTACTCCCACTCATTCTCCTCCTCTAGGCCTCATTCTCCTCTATTGGCATCTGGTCCTGCTCAAGCAAGGGCTGACAGGGTGACCTCTGACCTCTCAGCTGAAATTTCGGATATTTCCCATCCATCCCAGAGAGCGAGTGTGAGATTTATTGAATTTTCCAGGCAGTCAAGCTGAACGTTCAATGTTTTGTTCTACATACATGTGATGCCCGGCTGCTAAACGTATAGGAAACACACACACACACACACATTCCTGTCATTAATGACACATAGCGAACATAAATCACACGTTGAACAGAAAATGTGATTTTCCTATGTTTGTCAGCGGATGCCAACCATGCCTGAAGCCCTGTTGTGAAGTGACTTCTTGGGGTAAATTGGCCAAAGAGTTATCTTTGTTGGCTGAATGTCTAGTTGTGTAATGTGACTGCGCTGAGTGTTGATGTCACCTATAGGCAATGTTTCCTGTTCCTGTTAAAAGTTGTTTATCCTCGGACTTCAGCGTTTCAACACCAACATCTGTAGCGCATTCCTGCCTCTTATCTGGCATCAACCGCCAAGTGTAGAGGGGAAGACAAAACAGTCAAGCTTTCAAGTGTCTGAGTAAAATTACCTTTACAATTCCTTTAAACAAAGGGCTCTCAACCTTTTATTTCACATGTAACCCCACAGCCCTGCCAGATATGTACTCAAGTATCATGTTAATTGGCACCACCCATCATATCCCAAGTGTGCTAAATTTAATTGATTTAAACGCAACATAATTAACTATACCAAAGTGACTATTGTAACATTTTTCATTTGGTTGAACTGTCAAGGTTTAGGCTGATTTAGTCAAGTTTGTATTTGTTCTAGGTCTTCCTAGTGGCTAACTATTGGTATCTAACTATTTCAAACTTTTATCCATTACTTGTAGCTAACCATTTCAACCATTTAATCATTTTGCACACTGTTTGCACACTGCTATTCCAACCATTTATCTGTTACTTTCTTCTATCTATCCAAACTGTTAATCTGTCAGCTATTTATCTACTATTTTTTCAACCATTTATCCATTACTTTTAGCAACCTATTCAAATGTTTGCTAAGTTTTTAAACTGTCAATCATTCCATTACTTTTAGCCAAGGGTTTAGACTTCTCATCTAATTTGCCATCATTAATTTCCATCCACTCTTCACAACCCATAGTGTTCAAGTGTTAAAGCTGACTCTAAGGTGGATGTTTATTTTTTAATCCGATCAATTTCAATTCCTTTTATATTTGTTGAGCTACAGTCTTTCCATGTACCGCACCGGCAACTGCTTAACTCCTGGGGTACAAATCACTCTAAATTATCTTTCCATCTCAGATTGTGCTGCTGATCATGATCAAAGCTGCCAATTCTCAATCCATGTTTCACACTGAGGAAGTGAAAAATATTTATTTTCCATTGCTAATGTCTCCCCGCTGGTTGTGGCATGTGCGCTGGCTCTGTGCCTTCAGTTCCACTCGACAAACTGGGCTCAGATCACCCAATCTGAATCCCAGGAGAGCATTTGAAGTAAACAGGTTCACGTTGTACTATTCCATTCTTCTGTGTAGACTTTGGCAATGCCGCTACAAAACTTTCATCTCAACATCCATCATTCCACTGATCCCCTCCTGACACCCCTCCTTCCTCTTTCCTACCAGTGCAACATTCCTCTTTTTATTCTTTATTTTCTGCATCCAGTTAAACAACTACTTTCCAGATATCTGTTGATTAATTTAATTTTATCTCTGTCTCTCTATCTCACTGTCATCTTCATTGCTCACACTTCCTAAGAACTTATCAGGCCTTTTTGATGAACCAAAGAAAACAAATGTCAAGAATGATTTAAAGCCTGAACAAGTGTTTCCCTCCCTCACATTAATTTGATCATCACCTGCAGCGGTTCCCATGTAGCGCTAACATGTCTGATCATGAATCTAGGCTTACCTGTTTGAGTGATGGGAACCTGTGAGAGAAAATCACATAACTGCTCTGCGCTTAATATCTCGTTAGCTCTCTTAATCTAATC
>JAJHUR010076225.1:8484-24317 GCA_027495735.1 Lutjanus campechanus | reverse complement strand
TTTTTTAATGACCAACAATAGAGGTACACACTTGGTAACTGCAGACAGTGTCTACTGTTGGTCATGTCAGAATCTATATGTGTATGCATGTGTGAAGAAAAGAAATAATAGGGACCACCTTATGCCCTCCCACCCACCAACCACCATCTACTCCTTCTTAAAGAGAGAGGGAACGGACTGGATGGAGAATGAAATGAACCTGAATTGAGTGCCTGAGTGTGTTTCTGCATGGCGACTGTATTGATTCCATTTAATATTACAGCGAATACAGCTAGCTGGGAAAAGTTCAAGCCCTGCAGGGGTTTCTATCCATAGCTTTTAGAGCTGTGGGAACAGCCTACACTACAGGAAAATATGGTTTGAGGGGAAAAAAAGAACTATTTGTCCCTCACTTCGCTAATCACATATATGTACACGTATGCTGCCCTTAACAGGAATAGACGAAAGGAACATCTAGTACAGTACATTAGCTTTGTCTGGCGATTAGAAACCCAGTTGTGAAGCTGGTAATGTTCATTGTTTGATGCTGCGACAGAGATGTTGAGTCACCCCTTTGCTCATTTTTAAAGACATAATGTGCTTTTTTGTTGCATTACATGTTAAAGTGCTCATGTGTTCCTAGAACGAATTCAGTATTCTTTATAATACAATACAAATAGTACATCAATATTGAAATGTTGGAAAAGGTAGAATGAATTACATTTGTAGGGTTATTGCAGATCAAATTATGCAATATTGTCATATAGTGTTTTTATTCATGAAGTTAAGTTACAAACCACAGTGGGCCTATATAGACTCCTGACCGCCTGATAGTCTATTTTTTGCAGCTGTTAAAGTAACATTTACAGAATAATTAAACAAACTGTCTTTAATGGATATAAGTTATGATCCTGTTAGACTGATGCAGATCGCCTACAGCGGCGTGCCTCCCTTGTGTGCAGCAAATTGGAGTGCAAACAATTTTGTGACCACGGTGAAAATGTTGTTTTTGAAAGGCTAAACGCCAACAAATATGGATTGATGAGGAATATGTTAGAAATTACTACAGGAGTTATTGGAAATGTTTGGATCACACAGAAACTATTTAGCATCAGCTGTGCCTATGAGTCTATGCCAGCATCTGTGCTACTAGCTTAAAAATACATGTGAAGTACATAGTAGCTAAGTAGTAGTTACAGCACTTGTTAGTTGTAGTTACCACGATTGCTACAAAGCATTAACATGTACTAAAATTGGCTGCTGACTCAACAGGGACTACAAATTGTCTCTGTTGCTTGGTTGTTATGACGTATCAGCCCACTTGTTGAAGTAGTAAGCTAGGTTTCATTACTTGAGAGTTCTGCTGACAGGATTTCCAGTTATTAGTCAGACCCCATGTGTTTCCAGGAAAATGGAGATAACTGTGTTAAAAAGATTTTTTTTTTTTTAATTTTGAGAGGAAATTGCCTCACAGTATGAATACATTTTTATTAAATGTTTTATTTTGTTGGTAATTGTCGGATAATCGCAATATTACACTCAAGGGTGCGCCTTACCATCATTATTAAGAATTTAGAGATGCAGTCAGGACAGTCACTGGTGTGAGTTGTTCAAAATATTGTGTTCACACTTGCATAATCGGCCTAGTCTGATGGGGCCAATCATACAGGCATTATGAGAAAATTTGTGTTGGGCTTTGGCTTCAGTGTGGGCAGGAATGAGAACACTGTAGCAAGTTTAAAATGTCTAAAGCCATTCAAAACCTCATGAATGCAGTTTACACTGGTAAAACAAAAAAGGACTTTAAACAAGACTTTACCTAACAACCACAACCATCAAATAGGCCTAGTTGTTATCAGACATGTTAAGACTTTTAATTAACTTTTTAGTGAATGAATAGAACACCGATTCTCCATTTAGTCAAACATGACAAGTTGAACATGGCAGGTTTTTTGCTGTCAATTTAATTAGAAACCCTATTCTACCCATTTTACTCTGCAGTTTTAAAAAGATTTTTTCGTTGGCGTCTTTATTCTTATGCAATTGCTTGCGTAAATGAATGTGCATGTCTGTGTAAGCGCGTGTGTGCATGACCAATGGACCTGAAGCTTGTCCACAGTTAATCTTGCATACTACTGGACCAATCAGCCTAATATTTTGTGCACATCCATGACTGTATGCTGAAGGACCTCTGTGACCCAGAATTTTGGAAAAAACTTTTTCTATGCCTTCAGGCTTGGGATAACTGTGGCCACAGGAATTAGGATTTTTGGATCAACCCCTTCTTGTGAGCATGATAGGAAGCCAGGTAACTCATGACATGTGATTGTAGTGTGTAGTTGCCATATATGAAAAACCCAGTAGAGGGCAGCAAACACCACACAGTGGTACAGAATAAGCAATGTTTTTATAGAGATTTTTGTACTTAAACTTGCATTAAACAGTAGATAACTGCCATTTATTCTGTTACTATTATCTACTAAGATTCAAGTGTCTGTAAATTGTTTTCTACCAGACCTGGGGACAAGCACAATTTCACTCTTCAAAATAACACAGTCCTTTGCAGATGCTCCGCTACGCTGGTAAAGACCGCCTTGAAAAAGCCAAGGCTAACAAGTTAGCCACCTGGCAACAGCATCGGTCTCGTCTGCTTTGTCTTGAGCAAGATATTGTTGGCCTTCAGGAAGGCCTAAAGGGATTATCTTAAGTCCCACCCACTGTAAATCAAAATTTGATTGTTTAATTCAACTGTCACTTTCTAAGTAAACACACAGGCTGTGGTCTTCTGTCCCAGTGATGAAGTCCTGACCAACAAGCGAGCCAGCTCTAACCTTTCTCTGCCAAGAGACAACAACCAAAAAATCTGATTGGATAAGTCAGTGGACATCATGACTTTTGGCGTACTGATAGCCCAACACATACAACTGATGCCCACTTTATTTATTGTTTTGTCACCGTCCCACAGAGAGCCTGAGTCTGCCACTGCTACAAATTATTTTTTAAACCCAGCAGTATGAATTGTCAAAAAGTTTTAAACATAACTGCACTGGCCTGCCACAGGCCTTTCACACATGCTTGGTTCAGCTAGCACCCAATAAAAATGCATGTCTGTTACCAACACATCACCAAGCCCAATAATTCCCCCGTGGTATCACCTTAACACACTGAGATACGGGACAACAGCGGCTTTTTTAGAGTGTCCATAAATCCAGCTCTATTCTCCCATTCACCGTCACAAAGATGAATAACACTCAGGTGTGAAAATAATACTTCCCTGTTCAATAAGGACAAAGAGCTGGGCTCTCTTAACGATCTGTCTCTGCATTAACGATCTGTCTGCGTACTAATGACTCAGCCTTCATAATGACTAACTGATGATGTGGGAGGAACAGAGAGGAAAATGTTAGCCTCCCAGTGCACTCAATATCTGCACCGTTAGAGGGAACATCCACCCTAAAAACACTATCCCGGGTCTTTGCTCCGTAATGACCAATTGATGATGTGGGAGGAACAAAAGAGAAGTTTGACAGTGAACTCAGTCAATACTTTCTGACACAAGGAGATTAACACTCTTTCTCGGTCTCCAGTACTTAAAATAGAAATGGGTGAATGCACTCTCGCCTGAGGGGGTGAACATAAGAGAGATACTGAATTTCACAGTTTTTTTAGGACCGATTTCAGGATCTGTATTGGCTTGAAGTCCGTCATTCTCTAAAATAGATGATCAAGTCCTTCTTTTGTTTCCAGACCGCCCAGTAAGCACTGATTTGGTGATTTGCAAGTCAGAACACATCTAGATGTCTAGGGAAATAGTTCTGATTTTGATGTGGAGCTGTATGAGGCGCTTGTCCATCGTCAGTGCATTACAGTTAAATGTGCATTGTTTGTTTGTTATTGAGAACTTTTGTTGCTTTGTGATGGATGATAAGTTTCTATCATCATCATCTATGATCACCAGTGAGCTCAAGAGGGGGATACAGAGGGTGATCACCCCCTTAGTGCCCCCATGTAAAAAATAACACAGCATAAGTGCCCTCTTGGATGCTCTTATGGTAGATTAACATGATAAAGTGCCCTGTAGAGTGGCCCAACAATGTGATAAGGAGCCCTCTCGGGTGCCCTTCTAGAGGGCAAAACATGGCAAAGTGCATTTAAGGGTGTCTTTCCAGTGGGCAAAACATGATAAAATGCCATCTAAAGTACCCTTCCAGTCGACAAAATGTGGTGAAGTGCCCTCTGCGGTGCCTTTCCAGTGGGCAAAACGTGGTAAAGTGCCCACTAGGGTGCATTCCACTGGAGAAAACATGATGCAGTGATGGTGGGTCGACATGCTAGAAAATTAGTCAGCCTCTGCATTGCTCTGAATGGTTAAATACTTAATAGTTCCCTCTGTGTTTCTTTTTGTTTTAATTCAAAGGTGTAGCAGTTGCTGTACTTTAAGTGATATAATAAAATAATTTTAGTGGACTGGAACTATTTTACAATAAATACATCACTCACAACTTTTGGCGTGCTGGTGCCCCACTGCAAAAAGTTGGTTGTGCCCTTTTCTTTTTCCTTCCGCCACAGACCACCCACTGCATCATCATCACCAGCTTGGAAGAAAAGCAATGTAATGCTGGGTCATCAGAAAGTCATATTTTAGCCACCCAAAAAAAAGACCCATCTCAAAAAAGTGCAGGCTATATTTAGAATATTTTTACTGATTTTTACTGGGTTGGAATTACACAATGGCTTTCGGGGGAGCCCTATTGCCCCCCCGCCCGTCCTCATTTGACACTCCAAAATGTAAACAAGTTCGGAGTGAAAGCATTAAGGCAAATTGACGTGCGTGAAGATGCTCTCAGTGCGCGCTCTGCCAGAGTCAGACGCCTTCAGTGCTTTTGGCCTCAATATCAACATCATAAATCTGATCTTTGTGAATGTAAACTAATGTGGAGAGATCCTAAATCATAATTAACTCACATTTGTTTTTACATGAGCCCAGCTCCCTCTAGCTCCCCCGTAATTCGAACCATGGTTATGACCATGTCCAAAGCAGTACGTTGCTTAGCTTCTGTGCTGGTGCTCCTGTCTGCTTCTCCAAAGAGTGTACATGTCGACTGCCATACTGTAAGTAATACGCTGACGATGGATAAGCACCCAATACAACCCTACTTCAAAAATTCTAAACTATCCCTTTAAAACTGAGCTACATTTAGTTCAGATGTAATCATTTCTCAGACTTTTATTCGACATATAACCATTGTTTCAACAGCATTTAAATGAATGTATTTTAAAGTGAAGCACTGAAGCACAGTGAATCATTCAAATCCATCAGAAAATGGTTATATGAAGTCCATTCAACAAAAACTTAGCCTGGATGGCTTCAGCTTAGAAATCTAGATGTTCTTTCACCTCAAAAACACTAAATGATAAGTTCAATTGGCCATTCTCTGTGAAGTATCACAACAATTGCTTTTAATTATGTGCCATCAGTCACTGTGTAAAAGTAGCTGTCACTTCTGTATGAGGGGCAGATAGGCGACTTCCGTTTTCACTTCATCTCTTTCATTTTTCAAGAGAGAACAGCCATTGTCTTCTGTTTTAAGTTTTACCTCCATGATGGCTGCCACGATGTGCTCAATAACCTGACAAATGATAGAGGGATTTATCTCAGGTCAGTCAATGCCTTTAGTGATGGAGCGAGATAAAGATGCTCTAAATTCCGATTTGATGAATTTTTTAAATGAAATTTGTCAGGATATGAGGGCTTATCATCATCATCACCCTCTGCTGATGATTTGACACGATGGTGCACTTCAAATGAAACAAGGGCCGAGCATCGTCTTGCAGAAAACTTCTACCTTGTGCACTCATTAATCATTAATCGATGTTGGGGGGAATGCTTGCATAATGGCCAGATAATGATGTGGGCAGAACAGAGGAGACGGACCTCAACTTGGCAACTTGGTCAATATGAGAATGATGGAGAGGGATTAAGACTTCCTCTGCAGAAAACTCCAATACTTCATGTCACAGAGTTTATTTTCATTTCTCTAACTCCCATTTGACCATCGCGGTTGACTGAGATTGTGTTACTATTTATGATAATGGCCTGGGGGAGTAACTGCAGTAGGACTGAGGGAGAATTGATAGGTACTCGTGCATATGTGTCTGACACTGATTTGGAAAGTTGTTGTTTTTTTTTCTTACACTGGAAGCAATTTAATAGGAAACCTTGAGGGGAGGTAAAAAAAAATAAAAAAATTACAGCTCTCTTAAGGCAGATGATGATGTGGGAGGAGAGGAGAATATTATCTCCCAAGCTTGTCAGTATAAGTGAAGGAACTTTAAGCAGATAGGGTAACTAATGAATTGCATCTCAGAGATCTGCAGTATGTTCCCCTTACGTTCTGGACTCATTACCCTGGTGGTCCAAGAGCTGACAACAGCCTATGCGGTTGCATTTTATTTTACAGTACACTAATAAGATGTAACAAACAAGCCATTTGTATCAAACTAACTGAAAACTAGAAATAATGTGGTGTTTATTAGATCTTATTAGACTTTATTAGAGGGTAATTTGGTCACAACAGGATCACAACCGAACGGTACTGTAAACTTAAGTTAAATCAGACAGACAAAGAAGTAAGCATCTGTTTCGGCTACTCTGCCAATTTACCAGCCAAAGAGTGTGTCAGGTGACAGGTACGCGATATCACATTAGTTTACAGTGCAATTCAGTAATAATGTGTCCCAAATGATCCTATACTAAAGTCTAGTAAGGGTCCAACAGTTGGGGAACAATACACTTTAGTTTACAGTACAGTTCAGTCATAATATGTCTAAATTACCCACTATGTAATTCTAATAAGGTTCTTAAAGTGGGAAATAGTGCACTTTAGTTTACAGTACAGGTCTGTTGTAATGTGCCCCTAATTGTCCTCTAATAATGCCTAATAAGGTTCTAACAGTGGGAAACAATACACTTTAGTTTACAGTACAATTGTGTCATAATGTGTCCCAAATGATCCTATACTAAAGTCTAATGAGGCTGTAACACTGGGGGAAAATACACTTTAGTTTACAATACAGTTCTCTTGTAATATGTCTCAATTACCTTCTCATAAAGTGTAATAAGGATCTAATAAAGGGTGTAACACTATTTAAAAAATTATTAATTCTAGTATCTGTATAATTTGATACAAAGTACAGCTTGTCATGTCCTATTAGTGCACTGTAACAGCTTGTTTGCAAAGCAATTTAAGAAAATGCAAGATGTGCCTGCTCAAAACTAGTGACACTTTAGTCACGTTGTTGGTGCTGCAGTGGAAATTTAGGATCAATGCTATACCAGGACCAGACTACAGGATATTAGCTTGATAACAGCCAAATATGGCTGCCATCAGACATCTGTGATAAAGATCTTTAGACCTGTGTACTGTGACCCAGAGCTATGACCGGTCGAGGTTGAGTGTGTCACCTGACATGTTTCTTGGCCAAGTTACAGGAGGGATTTAAAGAATCATGATCATCTAATATGGCAGAGTGATCACCAAGGACATAAATGTCCAGCCCATCTCACATCTGGATCCACTACACACTGATGTTTATGGGTTAGAAGCTTGGTTGGGGTTCTTGAACTAGTTGTTGGGATTGCTACTGGTTGGTCATGTTGGGTGTTTCCATCCATTACAAGGACCTGTATATTGTAGGGCAAAATGTGTAATCCAAACTGGGAGAAAATGGGAACATGCACACACAAACACACTAAAAAAGTTATGCTCTGAGTCAGCAGTTCATTGTTAAAGTTTGAATATTACCCTGCACCATGACACAGATAAATGCATGTATGTGTGATTAAACAATCTCAAATTGTAATCTTCTTAAATCCTTGCCTTTACCAGACACTTCTGTTGTTATGTGAATGGTAGAAAATTAAATAAGAGACTGTAAAAAGAAAAAAAACTTTAAGCATGGATTCCTCATTATCCCTCAAACTCAGCACTGACTCAGCACTGGGTCATTAGTATCATAATCAGGGCTTTGCTCCAATGTGAAGTATTTAATTTAATATGAAAGAAGAGCTTAAGACATGTTAATTTTAATGAAGATGTGTTGCCTATAGCATGGAGAGATCCCACAGTACGTTTGCAAATAGAATTCAAATTAAACATGCAACAGGTTGAAAGCCGTGTCTGTGTATGTGTGTCACGCTCTGCGTAAATGCATTTATTACTTAAGCATAGTACTGTAAGTGCATATTTGATGCGTCCTTATATACATTCTGTACATTGTAAATGACGTATATGCAATTATGCATGTGCATTTGTAAATAGTCAATGAGACATGAAAATGTCCAATTGAACAGTACTGAAAATGTCTCTATCAGATAAAGAATATGCAGTATGAGGTCGATGTTAGGTCTGCCTTTGAAGCTACCTATGTGGAATTAACTATTGAAAAGCCTATAGCTACAAAGCCAAAGCAAACCTTGACTCACGACTACTACAGCTCGCTACGGCTCAGTCAAGAGAAGATAGTCCAGAACCACATTGACAGGCATTTGAAATTTAATTTAATTTAATTTATTTCACATTAAGTCCTCATAATTCATAATTGAAGGTCATATGGAGGGCGTTACGGTAAGCTCTATAACACACAATTTTAAAGGAGAAATATGTGATATATGTATTGTACTAAATCAAATTATCATGGCTATTATATGTCATCAGAGATCAAGGAAACATAATGAAATACCAGCCTCTCCAACAACAACACTACAGCCCGTCACTACAGCAACATGATCTTTTCCTGATTTCCGTTCCATGGCTGTTCCACATTCATTAGAGTTAAAATTAAAGCAGAATGCTCACCAAATGGGTAAGTGTCAGTTTATGAGCTGTAAGAAATCATTAATAATCTTGTAGAGGGTTTAGATGTTTATAAGGGTTAAATCGAGCAATTTGTAAATGGAGTCTGGTGGGCAGCAAGGCAGGCAGTCACTGAACTCCAGCTCCAGAGTGTGTGTTTTGGGAGAAGGGGGCTAACATTCATGAAGAGCGTACAGTGTAGTACTCGCTGTCGCTTGTCATTGTCAAAGTATAATGTTGAGCTTGTCTTGCACTCCTGTTCAGCGTCCCTGCAGCCTGCAGGCAGCCTGCCTGAGCTTGAAGTCTGGGGAAGAAAGGGCAGGAAACAGCTTGCTTCAATCATAGATCGTATATTAAACAGTGTCTTACATATTACTCCTTTAATTTTGTAATTCAGTAATGTAATTATGAATACAAATACATCAGTTTAACTAAAACGTGACTGTTGTACATTTTGAGATGACAAATGACTTTTTAGATTGGTATTCATTTTTATTGATGCTTCAGGTACATTGCAGTGTGTCAGGGGAAACATTAGGAGATTTACATATAAATTAAAGGTTTTTGATGGTGTTATCCTGTGACTTCAAGCTACAGTAGATTACTTCTCGGTTCCTGACATCGGTATTATTACTGCAGCCAAATTGCAAATCCCTGACCCTTGAATGATCACGTATTTTCAAGTGCGGGGGAAATAAATAAGGGGAATATCATGAACAAGCACACTTAGATCTGTAGTGAGAAGTAGAAAGATTTAGGAGAGTATAAATATGAAAGGAGAGGGAATAAACAAGCATCACTTTCTGTTTGTTAAGTAGCGCTGTTTACCTTTAGTTAGACTGGTTTTGATCACCCACTGCATTGACCCGCCACTCTATAGGAAAGGGGGTTATAGTTCAAGTAGTTCTTCTGTTAGAACCATTACAGTAAAAAAAATCTTTCAGCACAACTAGAGGGCACTAAGACTCAACACAAAATTGTGTACAAACAGTACAAGTGTAGGTAGAAGTATTTATGCATAGGCAGCATCTATTTCTGTGTGCGTATCTGCATTCTTTCATGCTCATCTGGCACTCAAACAATACATGTAAAAGCCGTATGATTTATGCATGCTTTTATGTGTAATGTGTGTGTGAGTGAGTGTGTGTGGATGAAGGCCTAGTGTCTCATTCTGCCTTTCTCCCGCTCTCTCGCAACCTCCTAAAGCGCATAGAGAGCTGCCTCTAATTAAAGCAGTGTGATGACTTCTTGTGACGGCGAAACACACACGCACACACATTAACTTTAACACACACACACACATAGCCTGTGGTCTTTAGCATAATGAGTTCTTATTGTGAGTGTGAGGCAGCTAAATACCTACTGCAGCGAGTTCTTCGGGCTAAAAACAGATCAGTGCTTCATTTGGGTTTCAATGCTGAAACCTCTGAGGTTCAGAACTGTGTGTGTGTGTGTGTGTGTGTGTGTGTGTGTTTTGAGCGTGTCTGTATGTGTGTAGTTCCATGTCGTGTTTGTGGCATGCGCATGCATCTGTGTGGCCAAATCTGTGTGTCTAAAATAAGTCATCAGGAGTTTAATAGCTTTCTGAATTCCTCATCCAGACTCAAATTAAACCTGCTATTTTCCATTGGACTTGATCCTTGCACTCCCTCAACCTTGTGTGTGTGCGTATGTGTGTGTGTGTTTGTGTTTGTGCCGGATACCAGATATCAGTTTCTAATAGAGGGGTAGAAATTGTTCCCCATCCCCGGTAATAATAATGTTGCGAATCCGCAATAATGTGCAGACTTGAACAGAGGCGAGTGAGATGCCATTGGCAGAAGAATGAGGTAATACAAATGCTAATGTCGTCTCCACTCGTCTCCTCCCTGCCCTCTTCTCATGCAGCATCTTCTGCTGCACTTTTCCTGACTCTCCTGTCCTTTCTTGTCCTCTTCTTCCTCAGATGAGATTTGATTAAACCTCAACCACCCCAAAAGGGGGGAATCAGAAAGTGAAAGTCAAAATCGAACCCAGGATTTCCACACGACGTTACAATGATATTGTTAGTAGATGATATTGACCGTCTTTTCTTCTTTCTATCTGTCTTTTCTTGTTGTCTATCTTGTGGTTTCATTCCTAATACTTAACTTGCTTAACTTTTATTTTCTATTTTGTATTGTTTTTTTCTCCCCTTCCTCCCTCCTTTTTATGCTTGCGCCCCTGTGACAGCAGTGGCTGAATGCATTATGTTTTCAGGTTGTCACTTCTCATCCCAATCCACCACCCTCTGGTGTGTCATACTGATGCACAAGATACCTTAACCCTCTGTGGCTCGAAAGCCTTTTTAAGATGTGCTTAACACTACGAAATGCTTGTATTTTGGGTAGGTTTAGACACGAAAACTACTTGAGTAGGTTCTGAGGAAACTCACATGACGTACATAACGTTATGTACCTTACAACATTAATAGGGTTTTGGTTTCACATCAGTCATGAACCCCAGTCTCTGGTGAAAGCCCTATGTCTGTCTGAGCCATCCATCCACCTCACCTCCTCCAGATGCAGACTTTCTTCCAATTTATATGTGGATGGATTGAGTTCAAGTCATTTCAAAAGCCTGTTGTGTATGTTTAAAGTTAAATAGCGCTTAATACCCTCAAAGTCTTGAGATCTGTGCCTGAACCCAATGGGACCCAATGGGACCGAACAGTTTTGGGTTGGGTCGGGCCGGGTCAAATTCTCCCCATGTAATCTCCCAGTCACTGCCAACTCCTACTGTTTAGTACATAGAGGGAAGCTTGTTAAGAAAAAGGATTGAATTGGGGCTAAAATATGCTAATGAGGGCCAGGTTCAGGTAGGGTTCGGACAGAAATTTGTCAGGCTTGGGCCTTTTCGGGCTCAACATTTCAGGCCCAATTAAAGTTCTACTATGGATGGATATAGACTGTAAATTGACTGGATGGCGGAGGTGTGATGGGGTCAGTATTGATGTGGTTTTGTGCATGATTTACTATTGTTTTGCTGCATGTTTTAGATGATTTATTGTATGTTGTTAGGTTGCCATGTTTTTTTAAAATGATTTTAATCTGCTGTTTCACTGGATTGTGTGTTTTTGTTTGCTCTGTAGTTGTTTTTTCCAACTGCCCCTGAAGATCACGGACACTGACCACCCACAGGCTACAATCAGTGAAAAGAGCAAAAGGTGTGGAGCACATGTGAGCTGTAGACGGTAGCAGGAAAGACAAAAGTCAAAGCAGGGGCAGGGGGATAGTGGACGCACAAGCCATGACACGGGAATCATGTTGAGCCAGCCAGGACTGCAAGCTATGCAGCAGAATCCACAGTCCAGACGACGAGAGGCCACAGGAAACTGAAGCGCAGCAGCCCGTACCTGTTTGGCAAGAATACTCCAGCCTGGGTCGGTAGTTTGTATACCACTCAGGAAAACTTAAAGTATCTTTTACCTTATTTGTGGGACTGGAGGGCTGGCAAAGGGTGGAAATTGGAGCTGTTGTGTCTGCAAGATACTGGCGGCTGTTTGTGTTTGCTTTTCTTTCCTCTTCTTGGTAGCTGCAGCAGAAGAGAAGAACCGGCTGCTGAGGATGCTGCAGCCACTAGCGTTAGTAAAACTTGTGGCCTAACTCAAAGGAGGGACAGTAAAAGGTCTTGCAAGGGGGTAGGCTTTTATTTTAGACACTCTTGGTACTTGTAGGCATCCTCTGGTTTTTATCGACTGCTGTTTTATTGTAATCTTTTAAAATATTTTTGGTCATGGTTTTAACCATTTAACTCTGCTCACTCCTGATTTTAAAAGAACTTATTAACCTGATTAATGGAGTCCTCTGCCAATCCCTTTTAAATTGATTTTATCATTCTTGTATTTTGGTGTTTTAAAGAGTTAATTTGTAAGTTGCTTGAATTGGCGGCCAGCCACAGAGGCACCTCACCACGAGGCAGTGATTCTAATTGTATCTTCGTTCTTATTTCCCCGTTTCCCCTCATTTTTTCCTGCTCTCCTCTCCTAATTGTCTACAGCTTCCAGCCTAATATACCGTAGCCTGTATTTGCCTCGGTGTCCGCTCCACCTTTTCAAGAGTCACATTGGTCTTCCCCGGCCACGAGCAGCTGCCATTAAACCTGAACCACTGTCATTAGTATTGGTGACAGGGCCAGGGTCAATTCGCTTTTACCTCATTTTCAAACTTCAAAGGAAACGGTGAATCACTTTTAATGATGGTGCTCATTCTGAATTATTTCTCAATTTGGCGGACATGACAACATATCAGATTCTTTACTTTCTGAATTGTGAAGGAGACCCACTTCCCTGAAAGTTAATTGAAGCCGGCTGTCATTGATTTCATTACAGAGTTATAGTGTGGCATGGTCTGAATGCTGCTTGAAAAGATTTCATTAGTATTGGCTCCAGTGCGAGACTTTTACTGCCACATGTCATTTCAAAGAAATTCATTAGTATTGGTTCCATTGGGGAGTTTTAGTACTTCATGGTCTAAATACTTTTTCTGAGGAATTTCCAGCAGAGCTACAGAAAAAAAAGGAAGAAACACTCACTTTTTCCTGCTGCTGCAACAAAACACCTGCTCATAAATATAGAAGTGCAAGAGTCACACACATAGGCACACATTAATTTCCAATCATAAATAACAACCGTATGCTTGGCTGAGAGTAATTTAATAGCTTCAAGGGAAAAAGAGACAATAGTATGTCAAGTTAATTTTATTTTGACATTGGTGTTAAGTATCAGTCTGTGCCATATTGTCTGCTACAAGTTAATTTTATGGCGTCTACAATATTTACTGCCCCACTGGTGATGTCACAAATGACAATCTTAGATGACTGAGAGACAATTAAATGGAGTGCCATTAAACTTTGTATAGATACTTCCTCACAGGATGAATTAAAATAGCATTAGATATCTCCTGACCTCCTTTATTGGGTCAAAATATAAATTTTCCCAAGACTTAAATAGCGTTTCTATGATAGAAACAATTATATGCAAAGCTAATCATATTCCAATATATTAGCTGTATGGTTTACTGCAAATAAGTAAACGTGAATATTCTTACATACTAAACTAAGTGGGTGAACAAAGAAAGTTTTTTGCTTTATCGTCTCCTCCAGGCGCAAGCATGACTGTATGCTGAGTTTATCACAAGAAACATAAACCACCCAGTCAAATTTGAATGATCCAAAAATTGCTAAGAATATAAAATTAGGTCTCAAGATCATGAATAAAATAAGCAGGTTTCTCTGCTCTGAAGTCTGAGGGTGTGTCCGCTCCACTGTCTCAGTGTCAAACAGCGCTACGACCTGAAACACGGACGCTTCGTCTGGCAGCTTTATTGGACATGTCCAGACATGTTTGAGCCACTAGAGCCAGAGGACGGTGACAGGATGGTATTTTTTTTCATCTGTGTTGGGTTGTTGGAACTGAAGTGAGCTAGAGTGAGCTGTTGGGCTTATTGAGAGTCTGCTAAAGGTATGTTAATGACCGGTGGTCTTGTTTGTGGCACTTATATAGTGTTGGGGGGGACATGGCTCCAGCACATCACTGAGCCATGTTTCAGGTTTGTCCAAAAAATCTTGAACACAAAAACGATGAACAACATTACCAGTCTAACTCCAGAAATCAGTACTGCATAGTTCTCAGTCTTTTCACATCTTTTCAGCAACTATTTTCAAACATTTAGAATGTATTTAGAAGAAAAACTCCCAATTTTCTTTACACAGACTTTAGAATAATTTTGTTTTGGGGTCATACCATTCTTGTGAACATGAAGAACAAACAGTTTGATGGAATTTCGTCGGACTTGGCACAAGCGTCCACTTGGACTCAGTGATGAACTGAGCATAGTTTGTTGTAAGAGGTCAAAGGTCACTGTGACTTCATGTCCGTCCCAATCTCTTGTATGCAGTATCTCAGGGACTTATTCAAGTATGAACTGCTTTGTCTTTGGTGGTCACAGGTCAAAGAAACAAAATTTCACAAAATGTCTACTAGGATACGAGCAGAGCTGGAGAGTAATGTTACTAGTTACATGTAATTAAATTACAGAATAAAAGTGATTGTAATCTATGACAATTTCCAATCAAAATGTTGGTGATTACAAAGGGGTTACATCCAGTTAATCTTTTCTCTCTGCACTCTATGGAGTGCACGCTTCTAGTCTGATCTATTATCTGCTTTAGTGTCTCTTCCCTCACACACTCTTGTAATTTTATGTGACTTAGGTTGGAAAATATGATAATAACATACTCTAGTAATAACATACTCTAGGCCAGTTTTTTTTTTCCAAGATTTTTATCTGGGGTCACAATTCACAATAAGTCTTATCAACAAAGAGAGTTAATTTGTGCACAAATGACCATTTTGACCATTTATATTGCCATTTCCGCATCACATAATATTGTCTTGAAGTATGTTATTGAAAACATGTCATATACTTAATAAATGAGTAGTAAATGCATTTAGGCTGAGTTCACAGGCCATCTTTTTTTCCTCTTATCTGGAAAACAATACAGGACATTTTAATAAACGAGACAAAATAAATGCATTTAGGTGGAATTAACAGGCTCTTAAGTAATGAATCTTACATTTGCAGAATTTCATTGATAGCCTTTTATTTATTATTATATTATACTATTATACTATTATTTATTTATTCCATTAAAATCTCCTTTGGGTCACAATCTAATTTTTAGGAAAGGCTGCTCTAGACCATGCTTCTTTCTCTCTTTTTTAAAAACTACATTTTAGTGCTGGATGTTTTAAAACTGCCCTTGCAGCCATTCTTAGTTACATGGCAGACTCTTTGCTTTGTATGGACTCTCTAAGTGCATGAATAATGAATGCAAACAAACAAAGGCACATTGTAAGAGTGTAAAGTTAGGAGCTGATTGGTTTCATGGCTGGAAGAATAAATGTTGAGTGTGGGTAGGAGACTGGATGTGAACCATGGTCCTGGGTACAGATGTAGGAGCGCACAATGAGGTTGCCAC
>JAJHUR010076224.1:16303-28960 GCA_027495735.1 Lutjanus campechanus | reverse complement strand
ATGCCGTGCTGCCTGAGCTGTCAGGCTCAGAGGAGCGACTCTTGCGTTGTCACAGCAGTGTGATTAATAATTTGGTGATGGCACTACAGCTGTTTCTTCACCAGCAATGTTACAATACTCATATGAGATGTCACCAAAAGGTGAGCGACAAACACTACATGCAACTTCCAACTATGTCACCCAAGATGGATACAAGGATACAGTGATTTTATTCATCATTTACAACAAGGTTGTAAAATGAGATTTAGATGGAGTTTCCTCTTTGACTGCTTGGAACTGGCTGAAGACATAAATAAAAATATAGAACAGCAGGTGAACAGGCTGTGGCGGGTGTTGTCTTCTAGTATACTTTGGGCTCTGCAGGCATGTTCTCTCCCCGATATCAGTGATGCTCAGGTGATGGGCACCAATTTACCAATTATTATTTATTATCATTATTATTAATTACCAGTGGGTAATGGTAACCAAGCACTGAAGGGTATCTTTTGCCTCTGTGAGACACAGGGGGGTGTAACAAAACATCAGTATTTGACAACCTGGGAATGAGAAGCAGCTAGCTTCTTTTTTGTTTGTTCAAAGCTGTTCTAGTCTATATGTTTGTTTTAACAACGGATCAAATAAAGTTAATATATTATTATTTTTATTTGTTAATTTATTTTTATTGAATGACTGTACTTCCCCTTGGATGTATGTGCGAGCATCTTTCAGCTCATTATTTTGGTGGAGTTGGACTTGTTTTGGGATGCAGAAAGCATCTGTTTCTAGCAAAACAAAGCAAAACATCTGTAAAAATCCGCTGTACACTATTTGCATCCAGCACCAAACTGCCAACAGACAAAGTCAGTGGCTAGAAGGTGAACATAATAGAGCACTTAGCAGCTTAAGAACAAGATATTTCCCTCAGGAGGACAAAACAGCTAAAACAAGAGCGAATATTGCAATTAAATTTGTAAGAGACATGACAGTTGTTGTCTCTATTTGCTTTGTCAGCCTTGCTATTCTCTAGTCTGCTGCATTAATACACAGGACAAGTGTTACATTACAGTGTTTTCCAGTGTTGAATGAAGCACCCGTAGAGCTTAAATCACTTCACACAATGACTAGTCTGAGCTCTCAAATATTATGTTTGGGCCTCGTCACAGATTACAGTTTGTTTTTAGTCCAGAATTGCTAAAGTGGTTATGTTTGGACCTTGACTCCACCCTGAGCTATAGCACCAAATCACCCCCTCACCCCCACCACCCTCACACCCATTTTAACTACACCCTTCTTAGAGAAAATTGCATTTCTTGCAAAGGCACTTAGAGAAAACCACTCCCTTGTAAAGTTCTAGTGGTTTCATTCAACAGCTTATAAAAACAGACAGTGGCCTATTAGCACCAAATTAGGCTTTTACACTCTGTTATGAAATGAGAGGCTGCACATCCATTTAGTTTCAGCATGGCAGGCTGAAGTTTAGTGACAGGTAAATGGTGGTCATAGAACATAGTGTTTATGCTGAAATTTGTCTCTGTTTTATTTCCACTCTTAACCTTCAACTCTCTGCTCTCTCTCACTGTCTCTGTAGGTTGTTTTTTTTGAATTGATATTCATCTCTTGCTCTCGCTCTTGACCCCCCTTGACTGGTCCAACTTATACACATGAGGACAACCTTGTCACTATAACATACTGTGCTATCAAACTATCACACTGTGCACTCGAGTAATGTGTTGGTTTAAAGGATGCTCACAGGAAAAATAGAGAAAAATGTTCCAGAAACAAAATTCTGTTACTGAGCATTGCTGTTTTTTTGTGCGTTTGTTTTGTTATATTGTTACTATACCACACTGCAAAAATCATAAGGTTACAAAATAGTAATCAAGTAATTTTTATCTAATGTTTGGTCATAAAAGTCACAACCTGTTTCCAGTATAAACAGAGTTGTTTAAAAAATTATTGTTCAGTAGTATGACTTACTCTGTCTAAAAATGCTCGACCTATGTTGGATATTTTGTCGAGCTGTGCATTTAAATTATCTCAAATGTTTCTAACAATGTACAAACCCACAAAAATACATCATTTATTCAAGGTAACGGTGCATTTCCTTCATGCTGCTAGTTGCTATAACTAAACCTAATATGAATAAAACTTTAACACATTACTCTCTCTCTGAACATAATTTCGGCCAAATTTAGCAATTGGTTTACCAATGAGGACAACAACTCCCATGATCCTTCACTACTTCATGTCACCATCAAACTACGCCTATGCCTGTTGGACCCTAGTGTCAGAATTTACATTTTGTAAAGATTTTTTTTTGTCATTGCAAACTGGTAGAAATAATCTTACTACACAAATTTCTCCTCAAAAGAGAAAAACCTCCCCCCAAACATTAACTTAATATTTTCTTTTAAATCTTTACAGTCTCTTTACACTTTATATATATTTATTTATTTACTGGCATTATTTTAATGATGATTTATTATGTGCTTTCTTTTCTTGGTTTTATTACTGCAATTATCTGCAGGATCCGGCTCATTTCATTCCCTTTCATGTGTAAGAGATGTTCTGAATGCCTATAAAATATCCTTAAGATTTCGATTATGGTTGATGCGGCAACACCTGTTGATACTCGTAGCAAATGTGATCTGATACTACAGGTCTTTTCTATCAGTAAGAAAAAATAACAAACAATAATTCTGGATTAAAAGCTGCATCAGTAACCTTGTGCATGTGAAGGGAACTTGAATCTCCTGAGGGCACGGCACACCGCGCTACTAACAATGAAAACGACTGTTTACAGGAAACACACTGAATAGTTATTGCTGGGAAATGTCAGCAATAAATAGTATCAAACTGGGTTTGATTACAATAACTCGGATGACTCAATAATTGAAAAACATTTGATAACACTGCTGGACTCAGATGGGGGCAGAAGGGGGGACTGCCCTGCTTCACGTCCCTGTGAAGGGACCAAAGGCACAAAAGTGCCATCTTGGTTGATTCTCTAGTGTGATAAAGTGCTGTTTTGGGTGTCCTTTCAGTGAGCAAAACATGATAGTGTCTTCTAGGGTGTCCTTTCAGTGGACAAAATGTGATAAAGCCACTTCTCAGGTGTCCTTCCAGTGGACAAAACATGATAATGTTCCTTCTCAGGTTTCCTTTCAGTGGACAAAATGTGATAGGGTGTCCTCTAAGGCGCCCTTTCAGTGGACAAAACATGATTAAGTGTCCTCTGGGGTGTCCTTCCAGTGGAAGTCACACAATATAACAATTTTAATCTAAAACAGCGATTGGAACTTTTTCACCATAAAAGCATCAATGACTTTTGGCATGTTTGTGTCCTTTTTGCCCCTGTCCCTGTCCAACACTGCTTGTTAAGATTGGTAATTTTTGCAGTGCTGGATAATTAAAATGAAAAGATATGTGCATATTTCTTACCCAGACTCCTGCTGGTATTGGAAAAAATCTGTCATGTGTACTTTGATCTCTCAAACAAACACAACCTTCAACCTGTTCGCTTTCAAAGAAACCCCCCATACTAGTGCACTTTAACCTTCAATCCAGTATTAATGCACTAACAAACCGGCAGGATCAAAGTACTCGCTGCGTGTTGTTTTTTAATATAACAAACCGAAAAATAGAACTGAATATTTATTGGTCTGTATAATCTGACTTCAGCTACTTTCTTATCTTGTTCCTTCTTTGTTAGACATATCTGCCTCTATTTCTTCTTATCCAGACTACCTTGTGTATTTCAAACAACTGTCTGAGGCTCACTGCTGAGAGTCACACACATACACGAGGAGCGTGCTTCTATTGTTACCAGAGTGAAGGAAACTGCCCAGGGAGCAGAAAGGCTCCTTTGTTTCTCCTCTAGACAAGAGACGTGGGTGAGCCATCACTTGAAACGCTCCTTGTCTCGGCTGCACACCCAACAGGCCCTAATAAAGCTCTCAGGTTTTGTATTACACCCAATCAACATACCATGAGGATGTGCTTCAGACGCACTAGTGTGGAGCGGAGGATAGAGGATGAGTCTGGGTTTCTTTTTCAAGTCTAAAAGGGAGATTCCACTCAAATTAATCCTCTTTCATCGGTGTTTTGCATCAGCACTTTGTGTATACAGAGTGAGATTAACGTCTCAGGAAAAAAAAAATGCTGTACAAGCTATACAGTACACATGCAACACACCTCCTATATGGTAAATGCTATAACTGCATTTACTGGAAGAGGAGTGTCATGATGGTTTGTGGTGGAGGAGGCGTCACCAGTTTACGTGATCTATCTGCGTACTTTCACATAAAGTACAGCTGTGTTTTCACACCGCTGTAATAGGGAAGACTTCAAGTGTGTAATTGAGAATCGCTGGTATTCATGACTGCATGCAAGGATGGGATAAACATTCATCAAGATAAACATACAGCACACACACACACACACACACACACACACACACACATGGATGCTGCTTTACAAAGACACACATACAGTAGATCTCAGCGGACTCTCTGCCTTTTTTAATCACTGCTGTGTGACAGGCAGGGCGAGGACAGCAGATTTGTGACATGTGTTATGTCACACAGAGGCGCTTTCTAATGAGGACGGATGTGATCGCGCTCCGGATCAAATGGAAATGTACGAGACTAATGAAGTCTGACATCAGCAAAATCAAATCTGCAAGATTATTTTTCTACTTTAAGGGAAACAACACATGACATCCTTAAAATTCCTTTTCCCTCTTTCTGCTGCCATCAACAATACATTTCTTCCTACCTGCCTTTCTGACCTAAGGGGAAAAAGCATTTTGAGTCCTTTTTTTTTTAGCACTTAAAGGCACAAGAACTACGGCATCACTGTTATATGCCACCACTAACAAGTTAATTTGCAGTTTATATCCATGTCTGTCCAGACTCATATACAGATCAATATCAAAGATACATATTTTCTCCTCTGGCCTCTACTGCTATTTATCCATCAAGATTTTTTTTTTGATGCAAGTTGCAGAGTTTTGGCGATATCTGCAGTTGAGATGTCTGCCTTCTCTCCGGTATAATAGGACTAAATGGCAGTCGGCTCGTGGTGCTCAAAGCGCCAAAAAAAACCCAAACATTTAAATTCAAAACTAGTGTCTCTAGTCTGTTGTGAACAGTTCCTGGCAGGAACGACTTTTTTTCTATTACAAAGAAAGTAGAAATGGTAAATTCCACTGCAGAAAGAAAGTAATTCCTCCATGACGCTGCTCACAACAAGGTCTGTGGACTATCTTGTGTTAGCGGGTTGTGATTTCATCACTTTGAGCACCACAACCCAGTGCCGTTTAGTCCCATTATATTCAAGAAAAGTTCTACAACTGATATATCCAAGACTCAGCAACTCACACCAAAACAGTCCACATAGATAAATAGCTCTACAGGCCTGAGAAAAAAATATGGATTTTTGGTTTTGGGATGAATCGTCCCTTTAAGATTCATTTTCCTTCTTTTCAGTGCCACCCACACATTTCTTCCTCTTTCCTACTAAATGAGAAAAGGCACTTTGAGTCCTTTTTAGCACTTAAAGCTCCATTTGAGTGTTTTTGTTGTATTTCTTGGCTGACAAGTTGACAAATTTTCATTGTAGCTGCATTAAAACTTGCTTCTGTGGCACAAACTACTGTAAACTGCATTGTTTGACGATCTCAGTTACTGTGGGAGTGTTAAAGGTCAAGTTTCAGTTGCTCACAATCAAAAAGCAAAAGTCTCTCAGTTTCAAACAGTTACCTAAGAGGAAATGCATCATACTGTAGGAGCACAATCTCTGCTGACAGCAGCTGTAATAGACCACAATGCAGTGCAGCTATAGGACACATATGTAGTATTTTGGCGGTAAGCTGGTTGAACTTACGCCCACATTTTCTTGAACGCAGCGAGTTCACACCCCGTCTCTGGAGACTCTTAACAGTCATTCTAGGAAATGTGGCTTAATGTAACTTTAAGTGGAAGTAAATGAGGTGGGTTGAGGGAAAGTGGGAACACCAAGGAGCTTTAACCTCATCATACAGGTCCCAAAATAACTCCTAGAATGCACTACTTGCAAAAACTAGAATTACGGCCTCTTGGTCTCCGCCTACCAGGAAAGGTGCAGTTTACATCCATATCTGTCCAGTCTCATATAATATATAGAGTGAAGACTAGGAAAGGAATGTAATAAAAGGCATTACATGTATTTTTTGTGGTAAACTGGAAGTTATCACTTTTTACAGTAGAGTACAGACAACTGAGAGCGAGAGATGAATATTATGATGTCACAGTGACATTGACTGTTAACCTTCATCAGCTCATCATTTTATCCTTTATACACTTAATTTAATCTGTATTCTGCTAAAATATCTGATCTCGCAACACAATATTCACCACCTTCTTTATGATTATGTTTAGGCACTGGTTAAGGTTGGGGAAGGAGCCCGTGTTTGTTTTGTCCATTCTGGGCTACTGTAGAAACATGTGCCCTCTGGAGATATAAATGGGTCATTGTAAGGTAACGAAAATACAACATTGTAATTTTCAGGTAATTATACCTTAATAAAAACATACTGATGAATATTATATTCCACTTCTGCTGTAGTCTGAAAATAAGCCCTTGTAAATCTGACACACTGGACCTTTAACACAGAAAAGCTCAAGAGGAACCTGAGTCACAATACACGAGACGGCATTTGTTGCCTTAATCGAACCACTCAAAGGATTCTGGATGTGAACCCTGAACTCTGGTGTCACAGTCCAGTGTTTTATCCACCCACCATGTGACGCTGCTCGGGGATACTGTTGCTTTTGAACATAATTCAGTGACTGTCACCACAATATAATTGGAAAAAAAGACTCTAGTTCTGTATATTATAACCTAACACAATGACAGCTTCTGTAATTAATAACCCGTTTCTCATTTACATGAATTAATATGCACAACAACAAATTGTTTTGATTTACATGCCCGTGCTGTATTGGTTTTGCTGCTGCTTTGCACATCTAAGCTGTAGCATCATTTACAATTGCCATACACTGTTTAAACTGCCTATAATTTTATTGCTACGTTATTGCCATTTTCTTTTATTTATTGGTTTATTTTCATCCCATTTATTGTTTTTATAGCATCAAGTGTGGAAGCTGCAAACTTAATCTTGTTGTACTTGTGCAATGACAATTAAGATATTCTATTATATTCAACATAAACACAGTTTTAAGCGGTAGGATTGTAATGCAGTGATTACAAACACTGGGCAGTTCATTTTTGTTACCAATATTTAAAATGAGACTGTAATTTTTGCTGAACAGTAGCCACCAAGTGGAAATTAAGGGATGATGCTAAGTGCTAAGACATTGCGTAGCAGTAGCACAAGTAGAAAAAATACTGTCAGTAAAGTCAGTTTCACATAAATATCTGTCAATAAATACATACATGTAATGAGAAGTATTTTGAATTGCTACTTGGTGCCAGATCTTTGTGTTTTTCTATCATACATTTCCACCATAAATTGATGCAGAAAATGCACATATTTAGGGTTACATGTTCTTAATGGAGGAAATTAAGTAATTGATTATCAAAACATCCAGGGGAAGAGCCCCACATCCCCCCCTGTAACATGTAAATTTGTAAAAAACATCTACACTTATGTGTCAAAGTTTGCAAACATTAGCAATCATTAGCCATCATAAGCCAGTGTTCATACCAGGTCAGGTGAGACTGTAGCAGCCAAACCTCTGATTTAATTTCAGTGAGGAAAGGTGCATATTATTGCTCATCAATTCAACTTTTCACTTGTAAAAGAAAGACTCTGTTATTACGTCTTTCAAAAGATACTCACGCTTTAATTCCACCCTGCAAAACAGTAACCTTGAGTTGCTCCAGTGGAGAACACAGTGGTTGTACAAAGCAGCTAGTATTAAATGCTAAAGCAGGGCATTATAGAAGGAGCATGTGTACTCAGACATTTTAACTGGATAAATACAGGTTAGAGGAACTTTTTTCCCCCCTGTCAGCATGCAGCCTATTCAGTCCAGCATTTACCACAAAAGTGGCTTTTTCATTGAGGGCCTGTGCCTGGCAGAAACATGGCCCAGCACGTGAATTCCATGTGGTTAAAAATATTTCAGCATAAGATGGTGGAAACCTGTTTTAAATGTGGTGTATTTTATTCTAAAGTTAAAACATTAAATGTAACAATCAGACTTCATATTGGTAATCCAGTTCAGACAAACTAAGACAAGAAAGATGCTGATTTACTTATTCTGTTTGCCATAGAAATGACAGTGTTGACAGTGCTCTGCTGAACAAGTTTTGAAAGTTTAAAAAAAAATAAATTTTTTTTTAATGCATCATCTGGACTTCTGGAAAAGCTAGCTTTTTAAGAGGTTTCATAAAAGCAGCTGAAGTAAAGCATCATGGTTGCTCAGTGGCTTAAGGAGCAAACCGTGTATCTGCGATGTTGAATTCATTAAAAAATAAAATGAAAAAGGCAGCTGGAGCCAAGAATAAATCGTTTTCCCAAGAGGGCAGCTTTTACCCACGCTGCTGCCAAAAAGAAATGATGGGCAGACAGTCACGGTCGGTACTAAGGAGTTCTAATTAAGGTGTAATAAGACATTAAATCCTGAATTATATTTTACAATGATACATCATAAAAACACAGAAAAGTCTGGGAAAATCTGATTCTTGCTGTGTATAATAAACATTATTACATGATCATTTAAAGAAATCATTGCATGCTTATGATCCATTTTCTGTTTATTTAAACGCTGGTGTGGGTGATGCTTTTGCTAAAAGAACATTTTGGATTATTTGAAGCGGGGTTGTGATATCGATAGTGAGTGTGTTAGCTACAGCACATGGCGGTCAGTCCGGCCACAGTTTGGAAAAGTGGAGAAGTGGAGAGGAATGCCAGCATGGAGGACAAGCAGTGAATTGCTGTGGACGTGGTCAGCAACATAAACTATATTAAAAAAGGTCCATCTAAAGAAAATCAATATCAGTTTAACTGCGCGCTATATTTGGAATATTTTCACCGCTTTAACTTGCCGTCACACAGCGTTTTCTGATGGAAATCATTGTTATAAAAGCAAAATATTGCTTCCTTTCAAAGCAACCAAACCCTTTAAGGCAAAACAGCAATTTTGCATTGTGTTATTGTCTGACTTCAGTGAATCCAAACTCTCCTTTTAAAACACCAAAGCTGCACAAAAACACAAACAAGACAGCGATGCACTCTTAGAAAAAAGGGCTCTACCTTAAGTGCTGAGGTTCTAACCAGAACCATTTGTTTCTGAAGAACACTTTTTTGAAGAAAGGGTTTGTAAAGGGTTCTTTGTAAGACTAAAGGTTCCAGTCAAAACCCTTTTCATCCAAAGGAAACTTTTTGCAAGAAAGAGTCAAGGGTTATTTGCACCACAGTATAAACAGGTAGAACCCCCTGCGTGGGTTCTAGCTAAAACCCTTGGGATATAACAGGGTTCTTGGGAGAACATCCCACATGGGTTATAGATAAAACCCTTGGAATCTATAAAGGTTCTAGAGAGTATGTTCTGGGTGGATTTAAAATACAACCCTTGGAACATAAAAGCGCTCATGGTAGAACCCCTTGGGTGGGTTCTAGATAAAACCCTTTGAATATAGAAGGGTTCACAGTCAAGCACCCTGGGTGGGTTCTTATTAGCGTCCTTAGAAGTTGGAAAGATTCTGGACAGGACCCCCAGACAGGGCTCTGGGTGGAACTATTACATTATACAAGGGTTTGCCTTCAGAACTTCTCATTGGTGGGTTCTGGGTGAAACATTTCACAGATGGTTCTAGGCATAACCCTTTATGTTGGGTTCTAGGTAGAATTCTCTGACAGGTTTCCAAGTGGAACCTTTATAAAAGGTTCTACCAGGAGTCAAAAAGGCTTCTTCTATGGGGAGCAGCCGAAGAACCCTTTATGGTTCAAGTTAGTACCTTTATTTGTAAGAGTGTGGATGAGCACCTCCTGTGTTCTGCAAGGTACTGATTTTGGACTTTGGCTGGTTTGGAGTCAGAGATATCTGGCAGTGAAGTAAGGCTGTCTGATGACAAGGTAAATATAAACTCATTTAGATTTTTTAAGGTGGAACTTTTTAGAGGCTAAAATACATTTTGTTGCAGACCCTGTCCACAGCAGTACGTTGCTTTGCTTCCTGGCTGGCGCTCCGCTCTGCTCCTCCAAACTGGAGGCGTAGCGACTGCCATCTACTGAAGCTAATACCCTGACTATCAATAAGTACCTCATATAAATAATACAAACTATCCCTTTAAGTAAATTATTGCATTAATGTAGAGGCAGAAACTGAGAACACGGCTGATTCATTACTTATTAAAACAGCATCACAGTGATGGAATCAAAGGAACATGAAGTATTTCAGTCCTTACAAGAAGATGGAAAGATGTAGTTGGTGTAGCAGCAGGATCCAGCTGATGCACACACGCGCATACACACACACACACACACACACACACACACACAATCTCCACAATAAAAACACTCAAGCAAAAATTCACACACACGCATGCAACCTCTCATAACCCCTTTGCCTAGCTCAGTTCCACCCACACACGCACAGTTCTACAGCAGCAGGCGTGATTAGAGCAGGATGTGTGCGGCTGAGCCCAGCTGTGGCGAGCCAGCCAGTGGATGTGGTATATCAGTCTTTGGGCCTGCTAAATGAAAACTAAATGAAAGGCTCTCAGATGGTGTGAGCGTTGCGTAAGCGAGGCACCGAGCAAGGTCCCGGGATAAGCTGATTACGTGGCAGACTCATATTCATTTCAACATCCCTTAAAGAGCTGAGCGGCATGGCTTAGCAAGACCCTGCTCCTCTGCTCCGGCACCCAATCTGCTCCTCTCCTCCTCTCTTTGTTCCATATCTTCCTCTATTTCTCCTCTTTTTAACTGTGTGTGGTCAGTGTGTATCTATACGTGTATGTGTGTGCTACAAATGATCTCTTACATGCCTCCCCTGACCGCAAAGCTGCTTTGGATAGCTGTGGCAACACAGCTAGAAGTCATGTGCCGCCAGCGAAATACACACACGTGGTTGTGCATATATGCTCATGCACACCCACACAAACATAAGCACAATACTTCACATGGTTCAGCCTAATGTAATGTACACAGCGAGGCTTAGCAGCTGTGAAGGTGAAAGCGACGGGACAGCTGGGGGTGTTAGCGTATGTCCTGTATGTCACCTCCTACATGCCTGTGTGAAGTTCACACAGTAGCTGAGCCGTCAGGAGGTCAGAGGTGACATCACAGCAGAAGTTCAGCAGTCTAGGAAAGTGTCAGAGCTCAAGGTGACTCTGCAATAGTTGTTTTCCTCCATGTGAGGAGGGAGAAACGACAAGGGGCTGATGGGAGATTGAGGCTGCAGTTGGGAATGATCTTTAACAGGTGGCAACACTTCATCTGTGCTCTTCTCTCATTATGGGATCTGCCTGTGTCATGTATGTCATGTGTGACTGTGTAACACAGGGTCTGTTATTGTACAGATAATCCTCCGCTGAGGCCACAGCGTGTAAACGGAACAACTGCACTCACCATGTGACACGCAGGACCAAGGAAACACCAGTGCTTCCTGGTTTACATTTAAATCACAGTGGATAGTTCAGGAACAATGACTCCATTTTGAGCACAAGGGGGAAAGTGAGCTCCTCTTGAGCAGTTGGTCTCACTACATGGATTACCAGTTAAAATGTTCACATATGCACGCATGAGGAAAAGAAAACCCAATCTTTGGAAAAATGTTATTGCTCTCAAGGTTTATTTCTCTCAAATTTGGTTCACAATTTGTTAAAATCCGTGTTAGTGAGCACTTCTCCTTTGCCAAGATAAGCCACTCACCTGACAGGTGTGGCATACAGAGATGCAGATCAAACAGCAGGATTGTTGCACAGGTGTGTCTCGGACTGGTCACAATAAAAGAACACTCTAAAATGTGCAGTTTCATTTTGAAAATGTATTTTATTATCTCAGTGTGCCCTTGTGCATGAACGATCAATCTTCTTGTTTTTTGCACAATAATGACTGTATGCTGAAGGACCGTTCTGATTCACAATTCTTGAAAACCTTGAAAAACAGTTGGCACAAATGATCACTCGGACTCAATGATGAGCTGCTTCAGTTTTAACGGTCAAAGGCCAAAGGTCACTGAAACCAAATGTCCATGACATGATATCTTAGGAATACTGAATGTTAACTTGGACTGGGTCAAAGGGTCTTTGACTCAGCACCACGTCTGTAGCTTAGCTGTGTTTTAAGAGAAAGTAATAAACACAACATGGAGACGTAGTGAAAGGAACAGCAGCAACAGCTTCTTATTTTCTGTCCCACGTGTCAAAAATGAAACTTGGGCAACAACTCTGAACGGACAAACTACCTAAAATACAGAAAGCTTTTAAATCACGATGTTACAATGTTACATGGCTCAGTGGTTGATGACTGTCAGTCAACGTACATAATTACTTACATATAATTACATTCCCCAAATAAATGTAATTGTTCCAGTTACTGCAAAAATGTGTGATTAAATTATAGTTACAAATAAAAAGGTTGGTAATTCAAAAAAAAAAAAAAAAAAAACCAACCCATCCAAACATTCTTCTCAGGTTGCCTGGTGGAGATCTGCCTATGGCCAC
>JAJHUR010076223.1:0-26073 GCA_027495735.1 Lutjanus campechanus | reverse complement strand
TCTGCGAGGGTAGGCCTTCGCCCCAACGCCGGTCTGTTTCAGCATGGCAGCCGTTCAAGCCCCGCTTTCCATTTCATTTGCACAAGTGCTTTTATGTCTGGATCTCAGTTGTGTCTGTGTGTTTCTCTTTTCTAGAGGGATCGTCTAACACACCTCCACCTTGCTCTTATTTACAGGCTGGTGAAGACTCTGGGGAGCAGGTTGGGCTTTTGATCTAGCCGGTCCCATTGACGTTTTGACCCATAATCAACCTTGGGAGTTCGAGTAAGTCAAGTGTGACTGTACTGATACGACTGGTCAAACTGGTCAAGCCGCATTTGAAGGCAGTCGGAGACACATTTGACCGAATATGTAGCATAGTTTGAATGCAAACACATCTCCAACTGCTTTCTAAGACCATCTACTGAAATTTATAGTGTGATTGTTAATTCATAAAAAAGGAAGCAACGACACACTCCTCTATCTACATCAGTGCAGTTGATGGATGAGAGGTGGAGCAAGTGAACAGTTTTAGCTTAAATAATAAACGCCACACATCACACCTATCCTGGACATCACACACCTCCACCCTGGTAAAGAAAGCTCAAAAAACCAAACAGTGCATGATTACAACCACCCAAAACATAACTGGTACCCATGTACTGAGCATCAGTGATAGCAGGGAGGTGAGGGGCCCACAAAGAGCCTTCCCCCTCAAAAAACTTTAAGACAATATCTCACCACAGCCTGTTTATCCTGCTGCCATCTGGAAAAAGATACAGAAGCATCCACTGCTGTACCACCAGACTACAGAGCAGCTTCCTTCCTCGGGCTGTTAGACTCCTCCTGTACTCCTGTACTGTATCTAATTTTAAATGTTGGGTTTTTTTTTAAAGCAAAGAAGGAACAAAATCTACATCTTGCAATACAACACTGTTGCATAATGATAAAAAAAAATCTGTCCTTGGGTAGCAGGACAAACCTATCAAACCTCAAAAAAGGTTTTGAAGCTTGTACTTGAGCCAAGTTACCAAATAGCCAGAGAAGAGACTAATGCAGTAGTTGTAGTTTCTCATAGACAGACTGATACACATCATGACTGGTGACTAATTTGACATTTGACTACTTAATCAAATGTTCTGAAGTAGAAAAATAAGCACCAGCATCCTACAAATCAGGCTCAACCTTTCCTTGCCCCTCAGAATCACGCAGGGTTCAGTCAAACCTCAGCAATGCGTTTATTTGTTAGGCAGGATTTGCTACTCAAAACTTTTATTATAAGATGTATAAAAATGGTCTTGTAAAACACAAGCTTCACACTGTATGGAATTATTTTGGGATGTTAGGGAGCTGGAAAGAAAACAAACTTCACAAAATATCTCAGTTTCCCACACAAGGAAAAAGTTACACACACACTGAAACACACAAACAAATCCTGATGTCTGGTTAGAGTTTAGCAGTATTCCTGGGAGTATTCCTGCAGGAGGAGATAGTCAAAATGAAAGTCCGTGCCTGTAATGAAAGACACCTTCCACAGCGCTGTGGGCTCGGGGGCTGACGGCCAACAGATGGGGCTTATCAGCTGGTAACAACACAGCAGCACCTTTGGGTACTTTCCCCCCATACACCATGTCCTGCTACCATTTCAGATGGAGCCTGACGGAGGGAGTGCTCTTTTCAGACAAACTGATGTGAACACTCGACAGCAGGCTGACCCTCCATTAGTTCTATGATGCAACAGAGGCCAAGCAGCCCTCGCATTTCCCATAAATGACTCGTCATAAAAAGCTATTTCCAGGAACTATTTCTCCGGGGTCTGACAACGAGAAAGAGTCAAAACCACAAGTGTAGTCACTAAAAGTGTAAGTCTTGTTTTAAACAACCAAAATACGTGGACATGCACAGACATTCTGAGGGGCTGTTGTTCTAAGTCAGGCCTGGACTATGAAACAATAGCGATATTTATGAGCAATACATACATCATCAATAACAATAAGAAAGTAGTTAGATGAAATGTTTGATAGTTTCACGCCCATACCGGTATGAAACTATTGTGGCAGACTTTTTGGCTATCGCCTGGGCCTACTCTACTACTACTACTCTAACTAGCTAGCTAAGATTAGTTTTTGTGATAGTATTATATAGGGCAATATTGTGTAATGTGACGCAAACAAGTGATAAGCTGCACATTGTGGAGAATTTTATTCACAATGTGACGACTCCGTCCCTTTTGGCTGCTGGGCTGATTGTTCATGTCTGTGTAGGTGGTTGGCTCATCAGGTACTGGGAATACCTGGGCCTAGTGTTCCCATCACCTTAAGAGCACTTTAACAGGACGAGAGAGAAGAGTGAGAGAGTTTTTTTTAAATCATACAACACTCCACTCACTATTCTACCATGCATGCACACATGCCAACACTACTAATTTACTAACTGTCACATCTCGCAGCGTTTTCTTGTTTTTGGTGGTTTAAATTAGTTTCAAACAGATAATTGTTTTTATTTTTTTTTCTGTTGACTCCTTCTGTTGCCTCCCGTTTTTTTCTCATGGTTTCTGATCCGGCCATGACTAACTGGGGACTCCTCTGAGATCCCACTGGTCATGACATTCATCATTTATCAAAATATTTCCCCAAAGCCCCAACGCAGCAGCAACAATATCAAATTTGGGTGTTACAGTGTCACATGAGGTCGCACAGGGATTCAGTTTGGATGATTTTTTTCAAAGCGGCCAAATGGCCTGTTGATTGGACAACTTTAGTCTGACCTTGTACACGTCCTTGCCAAAATGTTTTGTGTACATAATACTGACTCTCTCAAATACACATAAGAAAACTAGACTACAAAAGCAAATTTAGCAAATGTCTCCACTTTCAACAAGGCCATGTTTCATATCAAAACAAAACTGAAAGCTGTGCCAGCTATAATGACTTTGGCATCACTGTTATACACCTTGTGCAGTGGCTTCAAAGGATTATTCAAATAGTGACTCCTGTTTGAAGTCCCATTTGTTCCTTTTGGCTGCAGTTAGACTTTGGTATTCGTTGTTGATTCCTGGTTTTTACTGTCGCCCGCAGCATTCATAACTTTACCAAAATAACTGAGGCAGCCGAGAGGCTTTCCAGGCAATTTTCTTCCCATCCCATACTGTAGATCCTGTTTATCGCTCTGCTCTGAAGTGCAGTCCCTTCTGTACAATCAGTTCGTCCTTCACAGCACACAAAGCAATCAACATTTTTTTTAAAGCATGCCAGTTATTTTCTTGATATTACTGCTGCCTCTTTTAGCAGGGGTGGAAAACCAAAGAAAAGGCTAATTTGATTTATCTAGCATTGTATAACTAAAAATGAAGCAGAAACTCTTGCAGTAAGTTGCTCCGTGATGGCTTGCTGCCTGACGTAGAGTGGTTGCCAAGAAAGGACTGGGCAAATCATCACAAAAACCCAACAGCAGCTATGATGGAGGATATAAAACTGGGTTTGTCCCAAATAGTATTTCTTTTCTTTTTTTCTCTCTCCCAATAATTTCTGTTGAGTGTGCAAACTAATACACACCCTCCAAATGACTATCTATGAACTGTACTATTTCTTGGCTTCTCAAATGTACAGTAAACATGGCTGTAGATTGTTTAGGTAGAATTACACCATTGTTTCACAGTAAGACAGCTCCAGACAGTTTTTGGAGAGACACAATGCCACGGTATGTTAGAATCTAAACAGGTGGAGTCGGAGGATTTAAGCATTTCTGGTGCCTTCATTGTGGAAAAGCAACAAAGAAGCGTCTCATTCAATACATGTTGTCGGTACTCCGATGTCACTGGAAGTTCCCTCCAAGTCATGACTTCCCAGTGAGCTCTGAGGGTGCAACCTTTAGATTGGTAACTGGATCTTTCTTCATAGAATCCATTTCTTGTGAACATGTGGGATGGATTGATGGTAAGCTAGAATTTCCTGTTTTCTCCTAAGTTAATATCTAATGGTAAGAGTTGTGCGCAGCAGAGTCTGTGGAAGTTTGATGTGTCAGGAGATCAGTAACAGCAGCAACTATAAAACCTGAAAGGATTTACTTGGAAATGAAGTGAACCCTTTTTCAGACTGAGTCGAGGGATATTTGATTACTCATTTGACTGCAGTTAAGTTCAACAAACCCAGCATGCCGTGAGATCAGTCCCTGATTTACAAATGAAGCACTGCCATTTCCTGGAACTCACTGTGCAGTGATTTATATGTCAGAACTTAGAGACACTGTATCAAATATTAACCCACACAAATGTACCCAGAGTATGAGGCATCAGTTCTAGGTTGATTAGTGGTCAGTAAACATTTAATTCAAAGAACTACAAAGCAGGCCATAGTGGAGAGCCGGTCATCCATTTTTATGGCAAAGCACTTTTTTGCTGCTATAGCAGGATGGTGTCTCCCCAGTGGGGCTGCTGGGAGCGGGTCTGGCTGAATCTCAAAATAAGAAACTGGGATACGGAGATGAGTGAGAGCGAGAGAGAGACCCAGAAGCTCAGAGAAAGCAGTTAGAGGAGGAGAACAAAGTATACAAAATGCCTGAGGGAACGGGCAGGCACAGAAATTACTGGCAAGGATAAAAGATGAATCCGGATGGCGAGGAAATATCCCAGAGGAGGAGGCTATAAAGGAGGGAGGAACAAAAGCCAGTGCAGGAGGGCAAACTTGCGTGTGCTTCAAAGCACAATGAGCTGGGTGGACGGGAGTCGTCCTATCACGCTGACCTGTCCAGGAAAGCCTGTGTGGAGGCCTCAGGTCATTCTCACTAACTAGTGCTATCTGGAGCATTAAAATGGTGCACATCTAGCACATGAAATCTTTGCTAAAAAAATTTAAGAGTGGACCATGCTAGTAAATGACTGATTTACTAGGTGGTATTTGACAGTTTCGCTAATGCAGACCAAGACCTTGGGAAGATAAAAGTTAGAAAAAGAAACATTCGGTGTCAAAAGTGACGCTGTTCCTGAGTGGAAGGGTATTGAAGTGATGAGAAGCAGAGCACCCGAAATGTCTGTATCCAGGTCAGCGACGCTTGTTCACAAACACTCCACCAGCCTGCTACGGGGTGCCTTCCACCACTTGCACTGAAGTGTAAATCAGTGTGACAAGTGAGGGCCCACAGGACGGTCCAAACACAGCAGGAAGCAGATAAGACCATGAAGAAGGGCCGTGGCCTGAGATGGCAGGACTGTGGCTTATTAGATCAGACAGCCATTTGCCACAAACAGGACAGGGAATATGAAATGGCAGATGCTTTATGACTGAAGCTTCATCAATAGTGCTGTGGGTTTGAATAGAAGTGGAGTTTCTTGTTGAGTGTAATTACCATTAAAGTCAAGTCATATTATACAAGAAGAGAGATGACATCAATACTTATCAAATCTTTAAGATAATTGTTCTGCATTTTGGGAAATATTTGTATTGGCTGTCTTGCAAATAATAAAACGAGAACATTTATACCACTCTCATGTCTGTCTGTTAAAGACAAAGCTTCAGCCAGTAGCCAGCTTATTTTAGGCAACATCGATACTAATGATTTGATTTTGAAACACTGAGCTTTTGCTCAGTTTACATCAGGCATCCACACTACTCCAGCTAAGTTTGGATTGATTGGAATAATCCGATGAGTCTACGGTTTACACACACCCACATATCCTCATATCCACAGGTACTTTTTTTTTTTTCATCACTGGTGTGATGGTGGGATGATTGATGAAAAGGCTCTTTCATCTTTAAAGACTCAACCTGGCTGATCCACTGGCTCGTATACAGAGGCGAGGTGAGGGGAGTTCACATTCCAGTTAAATCCCAGTCTAAACACCTGCATGGCAAAGACTACAAATTCACATATGTTTCCTTCCTGTTAAAATACCAAGTTAATTTTAACTCACATTTTCCCCACCACCCAGGACTTTTACATCTTAGGTTTGTCTTAATGTCAGGGCGTTATGTGTCTTTTGAAAGTGCTCATACATAGATCAGTTATACATTAAATCCACTTTAATGTATAACTTCCAATTGGTAAAAGAAGTTTTTTTCAAGGAGCAGAGCAGGATTTATCTAATGTAAGGTTCTTTTTATACATCTGTGACTCACTCTTTGTCTCTCAGATCCTTTATCTCTCACTTCCTGCTAATCTCTCTCACCAGGCAACTCTTTATGTGGAGCGAGTTCATGAGAATTTTACTAGACTTTTTATCTTCTCTTCTTGAAAAGATGCCAAGATGTGTCTTAACATTTCTGTAAGAATAATTCCATTGCGTAATATTTAAATCTGTCTTTGTGGGGTTGGTGGTGGTGGCGGTGGTGGTGGCCTGGGAGGAGGGACTGTGGAGGAGCACAAAAGCAGTGCGGGAGATCATATCATTTAAAGACAGTCTGAGTTGGGAGAGGAAACCCATGCAGGTGGCCTCAAATGCTTCTGGCTGGTGGCGGCAAGACAAAGACCAGCTGACAATAGTTTTATAGCCCTCTGAGCTGTCAATATTTCTCCAGGTTGCCACGGAAAAGAATGTGGTGAGGTGCTGTAAACTGCATGCTATAGTAAAGTTAGTTTAACTTGAAGTCAGACGTGAATTTATTTAATCTTTGTGGAAAATCTTCTCATGTCAGCTGCAGTATTAAGAAAAACGGCTACATGTGGATAGAGACGGATGGCTGAGCACACAAAATAGGATACATTTTTTTCTTTCTTGGAGGAAGTAAAGGACAAAAAACATCGAGAAGTAGCCAAGCAGCTGCTCATGGCTCAGTTCTTCTTCAGCCATGAGTGACAACCTGGAAGGAAGACTTTGGTTAAGTTATTGAGTTGACTTTGACAGTTTAATAATCCTGCCCTGGACTGTGTTTTGCCGCTCCGCTGACCTGTGGCTATTCAGTATCATGTCAAACATTAAATCCACTCTAATTGGCTGGTCAAGTCTTTAGAAGCTGAGTGATAAGCAAGATGGGGGCGGCTGTGTTTGCGCTTTTGTGTTTTTTGAAGGGGGTATGTAGAAGGGGGGTTTCGAGGTCAGCAGGCTTTTGAGGTCACGGGGTAGGTGGCTTTGGCCCCCCCACCACCTCCTCTGAAGGACAGGCTTGAATTGTTGTGCCGGCCCCTCAGCCCCACACTCACAACTCCATAAAGAGTAATGACTGCTGGGGAATGTTATTTAATAAGTGTGTATATGAGACATGCACACACACACCTCAGGGCGAAGAGATAGCTTATCGTGGTCCCCAAATCCTGCCGCAGAAAAAACAATCCAGTCACCAACAACAAACTGGAGCTTAACTTCCTCTGAAGGAACAAAAACAGGACTCTTTCACACGCATACATTCCAGTGCAGAGGCCCTAAACACACTTAACGCTAATGTTGGTCTATATACCTGAAAATATACAGAAGACCAGCAGAGGGATTTGAGGTGAGTGCATAGACGCCAACGCTCAGAAGCACTTGCTCTCGTGGAGGGTCCCACCGCAGGAATGTAAAGTGTAATCACTCACACATTTCCCTCAAGCAAAGTGATGAAAAACCTTCACCTTAATTTTAACAAAACGTCTCCTTTCATAAACAAACACAGCCTCAACCCTAAACTCCAGCACCACCACCACCACCCCCCCAACACACACACACATCTGCCCTAATCGCACCAGCCATCCGGGCCAATTTAGGGAGCACGTGTGGGGTGCAAGGTCCCAGAAGTGCAGGCGAGCACTGTGGTTTCCTGGTCATTGGCTTTTTGGAATGCTTGACTTGACAGAACGGTTCAGCAGAAACCACTTCAATGGCAGGCTGCACGGTCCACCGGGGGCTGAGGTGCTGCTTTGACACACACATTGTTAATGGAGCCTGGTGAAACCTTAAGTTCAACTTGGTCCAAGGACCGCACTCCTCATTTCAATGTCAAATGACTCTGGTATAAAAATAATTTGCTGACAATGAAGTGTTTATACCGGGTTATCAAGTTTCACAGTACAATTCTGAACAAAGCCATCGGTTTGTTCATAGTTTGGAACTTTTTTCATACTCTGGTCCCAAAAATGCAAAGTCAGAGTGCTGAATATAAGCCGAGAGGAAGTAGAAAGATTGAAATAAAGTTGAATGAAAACAACAGGGCCCAGTATCATGGCTGTCTAGGCCTTCTCGGTGACTGTCTGGGAAGAGGGGGGAAGGTGCAGGAATAAATGAGCAAGTCTTTGAAATCTGCTCTATAATTAGCAGGGGTACCGTATCAATGGCAGGTTGTCTGGACCTGCAGAAATATGCTGACGTTCTGATAATGAAAGAGAAAGACATGTAGAGGCTCTTGGCCGTCTTCTAGAAAGTGATCCAAGATTCATTGGTGTATTTCTTTTCTTTGTGTGAATGATTTAAAGTCTGTGTTCACTTTATGGAAAGAGATCGAGGCTGGCGGCATTCATTTCTTTCCACATCTGTTCCCACCACATACACAGCGGGAGAATCATAAATACTGTTTAAATAATTTGCTTATAGTAAATAAGTAGGCTGCTACAGCGTTCATTTTGGGTCTTTCCACACATGACAACATATGGAGAAAATTTTTTAAACTACCGCGGATGGCTCCCCACCATCACACCAGTCTGGATCCACTCAAGGTTTCTGCGCGTTAAAAGAAAGTTTTTCGTCACCACTGTCACCTTAGTGCTTGCTCATGGTGGGAAGTAATGGGTCTAAGGAGTACAATCTAGACCTGCCCTGCATTGGCCTCACAGGCCACATTGCCCCTAAGTTTGGTGGCCAAAGTACATTTATAGTGGCTAAAATGTTTGTAAAAACATTACAGAAAAGGCAACTTAACGCAACTTTCCACAGTCTTCCTTAACTGTGACACTTGTGTTGTCCACCCATTAACTGTAATGTGCTGTTTCCTGAAGGGATTATGGCCAATGAAAAATGAGTCAGACTTCTCAGCTGCTTGAGGAAACTGATGGCTCACAGTACACTACCTCCTTATATGTGTCATATTCACTCCGGCTTCCATTCACTTTTAAACTTTTGTTGCCATTTTTCATAGCCCACCTTTTGTGTTTCTGGTTCTTCTGTAAGGCTCTTGTTAGTTGTTTAAGTAGACTTCAATAACCCCAAAATAACTGTAACTAGTAGTCAATGAGCACTGTTCACTGCAGAATGTTGAACTAAAAGGTGCAAAAGAATCAGGAAGTTTGTGGAACTGAAATGTTGTGTGGGTGAAGGCTCCCAGTATGAGGATAAAACTTGGTGGTCACAAGGGGCCACATACGTGGAATATTTGGTGGCCACAGAGTAACTTTTTCTGGCCACAGGCCACCAGGCCATGGTTATTGTCAGCCCGTGTTAAAAAGCGCCCTGAGATAACTTCTGCTATGATTTGCTGCTATACAAATAAAACTGAATTGAAATGATACTGCTGCCCATAGCCTGTTTTGCCGTGCAATAAGGCCACACTCAGACAGAATCGGGTGTTGCAGACATTGGCTGGAGGGCTGTGCAGCAGTGTGGGGTGTTTGAAACTACTACTGCTGTAGTGTATTGCGGTATATTTGAATTATAAACAGTACAGTAATTTGCACAGCAATTTGAAAAGCATTTGAAATAGCTGTATTTTATTTACAGTGATCTTATATCGATCAATTTGTATTTACTTGGTAAATAAAAACAGAATCGCTAGAGAGAATGCTACTGATAAAATCTGATTTCACTCACTGATAAAATATTTTCATTCCTGCATTATCTGAAGCTCTATCGTGCTCCCAGCATGGACTGCTATTGACCTCGGATGGAGTGTGCATTGACTCGTTGTCGCGGCCTCACTTAGTAAATCAAAGTCCCAGTAATGGCTGGACTGGGTCAATGAAATGCAGAAGGGAAGGACTGTCAGCAGGCTAATGTGTTTTCCTGGTCTAAGCTGCTCTAGTGGAGTTCATAGTAGCACAGATGATGTGCTGCCACTGCCGTCCACAGAAACTTTCATTCCACAGGGCTGCACTAACGTCACAGTGCTGGAGCAGCTCCGGAGCGAAATCCGGAGACAGAAAGGATGGGAACTGCGGAGCAAAAATGCATGGCGCTCCATATTACTCAAGGGGCTGTTGTTAAAGCAAGCAGAAAAGTAGCACAGTGAAAAGCATAAAACACCTTCAAGCAAGTGAGAAATTGTAACTGCTGTAGGCCACTGTCTTATCATAAATGTTATGTCACATGTAGTATGTGTCAAGCAAGCTGTTGTATAAGCTGATTTCTTTGAGTTCAACTGACTGCACTTGACAGTTACAAATGTACTTCCACAATATTAAATCAGCTGGTTAAATAATGAATACTTTGAGAATATAAAGTCTCTAAACATATGAGAGGACTGTGAATTCTGCACACTTGCTCAAAGTTATCTCTACTGGTGGCAAGTAGCATCTTCATCTAAAAGATAAGATGTCGATCCTGGTAGTTGTTTCATTTGAGGTAATTTTCAAACGCCTTTTCTTCATCTACATTATTTTGAGTTCAGATTTTTCTGCACATAATTATCCTAATGCACAGGTGTGAAATACAGACTTTTGTTTCATTTTGTTCTATGCATTTTGTCAATTACAGCTGTAGTTAAAGTTTGTTGTAATACTACAACCGATAACACGTCTTATCACTTTCAACTACTTAAAAGTCATCGGATTATTATGTAAGACTATGCACACAGTTTGCAACACTAGCACATGATGGATTTAACAAGATTCTAGTCTTGTATCCATAATGAGCAGACAGAGCATGACACAGTGTCAGAAACATGAGGCATTATTGCTATCTTGTGTGCTACACTGTTTAAAGTTTTCCTCCGTTTCTCTCAGTGGATCTGTGCTTTCCTCTATTTGGTATTGTCAGACGGTCTTGGGTGCAGTCTGTACGAGGAATGTGGGGAACTGCCAGCCATGTGCTCTCAGACCAGAAAAGCCAGAGGGCCACTTGCCGCCACAAGTATTACAGCTCCCCCTCCACACTGAGCCGAGTGTAACTTAAAACCCAGCAGAGTGCTCTGACACGGGACTGCACTACAGAGCCCGGTCTGGCCGAGGAGCTCTGAAACGCAGACATTGATGGGGTGTCACAGGAGAGCTGTCCAAACACAGGGCTGAGGGATGCATGCCAGGCTCCCGGTGTGTATTGTGTGCGTTGTTGAAGTGTGTGAGTGTGTTTAAGTGTGGGTGAGACAGAAGATAAGAGGGAGAGGAAGAGGAAGAGTGTATTTCGCATGGATTTGAATAAACAGATTACCAAACAACTTCTTCTCATTTTTCATCTTTACAGAAACGTTTGTGCTCTGTTTGTTTAAAAGGACCACTGGTATTATTCAGTTGGATTACTGTTTAGACCCCTTTACTATTGGTAAACATTATAATGTTTTTTTGTGGGTGGAGCTTAGGTAGAGGCAAAACAATTTCCTAATTCCCCAATTCCCTACTTTAGCTAACACTAGTTAGTAGCCATGATGTTGGCACTAAAAGTGTCCATAAATAGTAATGTATCTCTTAATGGACAGTAGAGGCATCACCTAAGTTTCTATAAATGGATGGCTCTTGTAGCTGGTGTTGCTGATAGAGACTAAAAGCCTCGATATGAGACGAAGCAAAAGTGAAAGAGAGACGCCGCACTTCCAGCAAACCAAGTCATTTTGACCTAAATGTGTCAGCATCCCAGCAAGCATTTAAAAATATGCCCGCATACAAATATTACCGCAGAGAGAAACAGAAAACAGCTACAATATTACACACCAGTGGTACGTGTCTGATGACCAACGATCAAACTTCTTCCAAAGAGCAAAGGGTCTTACATGGGACAGAGTTACCTTACCAGTGGGTCAGTGTCTGTTTCTGTGTTCTTCTGAGGACAAGTCGCAGCCACATCATAAAAGCCCACCCCCGCCTACTGAGCTACAACTGCTCCATTTACACTAATTGTCATTCAGATGAGGAGGGGGCTCTGTTGTTTAAGGCTGCCCCTGACACCATTTATATGAAAGGCACAATTAAGAGTAATTAGACTTTTGGAGGGGGTTATTTGGTAACCTAGCACGCAAGACCTCCTGTACAACAACATGCAGATCATTCCAATATATTAACTCTGCGCTGTGGACGTGGGAGGAATGAGACAGTAAATCATTTGGCTTTAATGTTGCCGATTAGTGTCGACTTTCTACAGCACGTTAAACACAAACTGAGCTATGAGCACTTTATTCATAAAATATGACTCTAATCCCAACACTGCTGTAGTAACTGATTCTAAGAGTTAGCTTTATCAAAGTAGCTTCCCAAATTAATTTACATGGACTCTGGTTAGATACAGAGAGCCAATGTCACAGAAAAACCATGATAAACTCAAAAGAAACAAGATACTGTGTCAATTATAAGCATCCATTAATACTGTGTGTTACATTCCAGCTCAGAGAGGAGCACTCTTGCAAATATGAACTGATGGAGCCTCTTTAGATCAGGCTCAAACTGGCCAAGCAGCAGATCCGGTTGAGCTTACAACATCTATATGAACGAGATGACTCAGGAGCTTTATTGCAAGTGGTCAGCTTATTGTGACTGCACTTAACATGACGCTTAACCATGCCAGCAAAAACAATCAGCAAATTCTGACCCAAGAGCTACAATCGCTGGTGAAAAAAAAAATAAAAAATCTCTGCAGACATCGGGTTTAAGAGGGGTCTGGTGGCAGACAGCGGAGAAATACCTTTAGGCAAACTAACCCATTCACAGACCACAGGAAGCAGGGTCTGGGGAACATGCAAGGACTTGCTGAACCTAAACTAAAGCAGGGTAAATCCACTGGGGTATGTCCGCGCTGAAGGAACTGTTCCGGGCTGAACAATTCTGGGGGTAGAGAGAGGGGTGCACAGGTTTCTTAAGTGCTTCCTAGAGAGTAGGTTTATACATAAACACACACACACACAACAATATCACCCCCCCCCCCCACCCCCAATTAACTCAGGGGGTGGGGGGCACACTAAAGGGCTGGGCGATGGCCACATGCTGTGTTATCAGGGTAATGAATTCTTACTGGCAAAGTTCAACACATACAGCAGGACAACTGTGAGGACAGCAGGGCATCATGTTTAATTTAAAGGGACCAGTTCAGCCCAAAATAACATATTTTGCCTCTCACCTGTGGTGTTATCTATATATCTAGAAGATACTTACGATAATCCACAGACCTTATTGTAAGCATTCTCATGTGGGACTATTTTCTTTCTCCTGAACGCCAACCATAGCACCAAGCAGAAGGAAGTGTGCATCTACTCATGGAAGAGAGGCTCTTGTTTGTGACCATGACCATGCTCAGCTGAGCATTGTAGTATAAACACCACTGAGCTAGCAAGCACTGTGATGAAGGTGGCAGGTGTAGTTAGGAAGAAAGAAGAACAGTGCTGGCTCCACACATTATCACTTTGTTAAAGGTGGGAAAAAATGCTCTGGCTTGTTTGTATTTCTGACATTAAAGGGACAGTTCATACCAAAATCAAAAATACATATTTTTCCTCTGGTCTGTAGTGCTATTTATCCATCTATATGGTTTTGGTGTGAGTTACCTAGTTTTGGAGGCATTGGCCGTTGCCACAAGCACAAAGCACAAGCACAAAAAAATACATTATTCTAAACAAACTTCCCCACAAATAACAGATATGTCGAATGCTGCCTGAAACACATGTCCAATGGCGGGCTTATCCCCAAAGTCTACATCCAGTGAGTGAGACTGTGAATAACCAAGATATGATTTCTGGAAAGAGACATTGCTGTTGAATTTTTCAAATGTATTTCTATGTGTTTCTTTGGTGTTTTGAGCCCCACAAGCCAAGTGCCATTTAGTCCTGTTGTTTTGGCGATAAGGCAGACATCTCTACAGTCAATATCTCAAAAGTTCTGCAACTCACACCAAAACTATCAAGATGGATAAACAGCACTACAGGTAAGAGGAAAAATATGTAATTTTGGTTTTGGTGTGAACTGTCCCTTTAACTTTTAAAACAGAGGCACCAAGAATTCAGCTCAATACATGTCAGAGCCCAGCAGACTTCAAAGCTTATAACTATGTCAATACTTTGTCAAATAAGAACAAAGTGCACTGACACTAAAGATTAAAAAATCGACATTTTGACGAAACTAGAAGGAGACACACACACACACACACACACGCAAGTAAACTGCTTCCCACCGGGACCTTTGTGCGTCATAAACAAAGTTAGCTGTGACTTAATTGTATTTAAATGAAGCCATAACTTTAACCAGCCTACTGTACTGTTACTCTACAGTCCGTTTTTACTAATGTAATAACTCAGTAACTACTAGCATGAACCCTGTCACACACCCCTCAGCGTGGGAAGAGATGAAAACAGCAGCCTACAAATACGAACTGATAGACTACAAGTCCACAAAACAACGCAGGAAACATCACCACCAAAATTAACTTGAAATGGTCCAGAAATAAACGTCTGACTTTATAAACTCGCTGGTGGCGCTCAACAATGACTTTACTGCGACTTTATCGCACTTTCAGACAGTTTCTATGCCAGTATGGTCTCACTTCTGTGGTGACTTAACAAGATAAAACTTGCTTCAAACTTAGCTAACAGTATTTTTATCTGCGCCATTAATATTTTCGTATAAATTTAGCTCGCAGTCAAGGATGAACAGCGGAAAGGATACCTCCTCCTCATCGTGTGCTTTCACTCGGGGTAGCGCGGGACGTGTGCGCCTCCAGAATAAAACCGATATAAAACTGAGAGTGAACTTAGAGATACCAGCCTGTTTAACACGCATAATAAGTGAGAGTAAAGTTAAGGTTACTCACGCACTGCCTCCTGTTTAGGGTCCAGCTCGGAGCAGGTCTGCTGGAGTATGTTAATCTTACTCTGCAGCCCCCTGACCCGCTGGTTGGTGGATGTGAGGTCGTTTTCCAGCTCCTGGAATATGGAGCAGGCATGTCGGGCCAGGTCCGACAGCTGCCGCAAGCTCCGAGACAGAGCCACATTACTGATGGAGACCAGGTCCTCGAAAAGCAGACCCTCCTCGTTTGGGACTTGATACCTGCACAGCAACTGAGGTTCCACGACTCGTTTGGCAAATGGCATGTTGGTGTGGACCACCGGGGAATAAATCCAACAAAAGTGACCCAAGAGTGAGCAGAAAGCGATTCTCTCCCCTCGGTCCCTGATCCAGTTTGAATTCAGCTGCTGCTGCTGCTGATGCCCCCCATCCTTTCATTTGTTAGAGAGGACTGTTGTGCTCCTGGCTGCTGCGCCGGGTCATCTGCTGCCCCTAATGCTAGTGTGTTTTTCCCTGCTCCAAAGTAGAGGTGGTTTTTAAAAAAAGGCGGCGGTAAAACCTGGAGAGGATTTGCTCAGCGGTCCTGGATCAGGACTGCTGAGCTGCCGTGTGTGCTTCACAGCCCCCAGGAAAAACGAAAGGGACACCACACACACATTACCAGAGTGTGGACTAAGTCATTGTTTTGCACTCACGTCCCAAGTCAAAACAGGCGAGTCCCGAGTCAGTTTAGTCCTAAACACATCATAATTTGCTCTTCACCAAATGTAATGCCATTTTTAAGAGAAAGCTTTTGTTTACCGGTCTTCATGCAACTTCAAATGTCGGACAAAATGAGAAGCTGTTGTGTCTTCATTTGTAATTTTCTACCTGCACGCTTTGCATTCTGCAATTAATTTTTTGTTGTTTTATACATGAACAAAATTATAACGAAAGTAACATGAACATTTGTTCTTCATGGTTCTCTCCTGCAACTCGATTGGATGCTGTCTGGTCCAAACAAAAGCTGATGTTTCCATTGCAGAAACTTTCCCCGGGGACCAGGAACCTTTGGATGAAATCAGTGTGTTTCCACTGCAGGAGCCAGGGTCTAAATTAAGTTCTGGGGCTATTGTTTTACACCCCCAAAATGTCCCGGCTCAGGGAGATCTTTCTGAAAGGTGCTTGATTACTCGCAGCATTTTATTTCAGCCGCCATTTTAAAAAATCTGCAACCGCAAACCAGTTCGTTTGTTGTTTATTGTGGTTTGACACGTCAATGAGCAGCATTTCCTCCACAGGAACTTTCCCCAGGAATAAGGAACCTCTGGAGGAACTCATTGCGTTTCCAAAGCAGAGACCAGGGTCTAAATTAAGTTACAGAGACATTATTTTATCCCCCAAAAAGTCCCTGCTCAAGGGGTGGCACTTTGCAAAAGTACAGGAACTTTGTGGGTGGGGTTTGGAGCACTGAACTTCTCTGATTGGTCGAGTACTCGCAGTAATCTAATTCAGAAATAATTTTTAAAATCATCTGCAGCTGCAAACTAGTTTGTTCTTTGGTCACTGTGCTTTGACATATTTACAAGAAGTTACAGAAGAGAGCATACGACAGATGGACCAGTGATGATTGTCGTGCACAAAAATAGTGTCTAAAAACAGTCATTACTTTTTCATACGTCAGCAGAATAAATTTCTTAACCTTTGTAGAAAGCATACTACAGACAAAAAAGTGATTAATGATACCCGACTGTTGCTCTACATGGCATTGTTGTTGTATAGTCTTGCACAAAAGTTACATATGAAAATAGCTGTTGCTTTTTCAAACGTCAGTGGACAAAAATCTTGGTGGGTCTTTACATTGTGGTGGAAATGAAGAGAATAACAGGCAGAAGGAACCTTTTAGTTCTTTGAAAAGTTGTTTCTGGGACTAAAGGTTTCAGGTATTTGGGGTGGAAACGGATCAGAAGAGATATAGTGGGGTGTAGTTCTGTTCTCTGTTACTGGTTTTCATCAAGGAGAAAACGAGTAGAAAACTGATTGATTTTTAAATAAACATTTGAACTATGAACACATTTTCATGTGGTCTGTCTCATCAAAATTAGTTTACATTATGGATATCCAATACCGACCCTGATAAAGACATTTTCTCTTGCAGCATGGGAGTCAAGAACATGCTGTGAAGGACACACCAAAAATCAACTGGGAATCAGAATCTGTTTTGCCAGAGTTACAGTAGAAAAAATGTTTTTTCATTTGGAAAGTATACAAAAACACAAGTGCTTTCTGTTTTTTTTTAATGTTTGAATGTTTGCATGTAATCAGTTAGACCTATTCCTCACCAGAGTATCAGTGAAGGTTCAGTTTGACATGCTAGCCTGTGTGTGGTACTAGCCAGGGTCAAGTTGACATAAACAAGGGAGGGACGACGTGGTAACACGGTGTTACTTTTGTCCTGCTCTAAATAAAGATGTATTTCTTCACTCATTATATTTGCCGGAAATGCCCAGGGTTAGGATGTGGAAGTCCAGCAGAGGTTTCACCAGTCCAGATGTGTTGCCCATGCTAGAGCATGCCAGGCTGTTTTATGTGAAGGACAGGATCATGCACTGAGGTGAGTTCAAGGCACTGGACCAATTTCAAGAGTAACAATGTTCATTGTCAGTTTCCAGTCTGATTACATCCGACTCAAAAATCAAGAACGGTTGGTGCTGGTAGAGGACATATGTACGTTGTTCAAAATGGCATATTGTTACTCTGTGCAAACATGGAAATAGAAAAATATTATACCCCTCCCCCAGTTACAAAGTAGGCAGGGTATCTGGCTAAGCTTTCCCCTCGAAAGCTGCAGTTCAATAAGAGTTCTGACAAAGATTTAAGTAGGATTAAAATAATTATTAGATCATACAGATACCAAATACATACATTTTTGCAACTTGTATGCTTAATATTGTCTTTATTCATTCAGAATTTGTGATGAAAGTGTGAGGATTCCTTTTTTGACTTTATAGTTTCCATGTCGAGGTTAATCTTTGCTCTCACCTCTGTGTGCAGACCTGACAGCCTGGGCTCAGCTTCATTCACATTTGCTGAATGAGTGTTTAGCTAAATCCCACCAGCTGACAGCGCCAGAATCAGCAGAGGTGACAGCCTAAAAGCCCTTCCTGTGGCCTAACTAATGTCCACACCAGAAGTGCAACCTTTGCAAAGCCCGGTCCGGGACAAAGGAGAGACGAGAGAAACGCCGTATGTCGTCATCTTTGAGTAATGGTGCTGCAACAAAAGGGCTAACTTGAACGTACAAAAGCTGGTAATCTTTGTTGTGAGAAGGGTCAGCTTTAACTTAAAGCCACCGGGGCCAGTACAAGTTACTGAGAAGCCCAGTGCACATTTACAGTGTGTTTACACTGAACTTGAAAAAGAACTCTACGTGATTTCGTCAGTTCATTTCTAGTGAAATACTTGATTAAATTTGAGTACATTTGTCATTACAATGTACTTTCTGAGACATGCACTCTAAAAAAGAAATTATTTGTGTCTTTTTTAACTTAAATAATCAGACACTAACTTTAAAAAGTTGGCTGCCTGAACATTTTAACTTGACTAAATTTGAAGACAAGTTGAGGTAATTTGTAATGATTCTAAACAAATAAACTTATCTAGTCAAATGAACTAGAAATTAATTGTTGTTCTTGAGAAAACATGTTCAATTTGACTTAAGATACTCAGTTGAACCAACAACTCTTCAGTCACACTGACAGAAATTACAAATAAATTTGATTTCCTTCAACATTTTCTCAGTTTGAAGAGCCAGTTCTTCATTTCATGACAAAAACAATATATTGTCTATGTCTGCTCATAGCAAATTTATTCCATTTTAAGTGTAAGGGAAGTAAATTTAATTCTAACCATGGTGGTTCATTGTTTTCATTGTTGCGAAAACAAGCAACCATTTCTTATCAAGAGACACACAGCAAATTTTCCACAAGTTATAAAAACAGAAGAGTCACAGGAGAGTTTAACCTCAAACAATACATGCTTTCTTCAGAAACTTAATTTAATGAGTTGATTGAACTCTGTACAGTACATTCAATCAATGCATCATTTCAAGTCAAAAGACTTCAAGTTAGAAGACCTCATGTTTATGAGGTCTTAAGTGTTCTGATCTAAATATGAGAAATTTTGGGTTTAATCAACTTGAATAAGTAAAACTTGTATATTCACATTAAGTTAATGAGAAAAGATCAGTTGATTCTGTTAAAACCCTGTATGATTTTTTTACAGTGCAGATTAATGTGGAGGTCTGCAGGGGCCCAGTTCTGCTACTGAGGATCTCTTCTATTTGTGTCTGAGAGCACTAAATATCACTGTCTCCAGCTAGACGAATCAATAATAGTACTACCCATGTAGATAATAATAAGCCAGTTGCTGACTTTGTGTGAGATACCTAGATGGCAATTATATCAAACAGGCATTTACTCTGAGACAACACATGGCTGACACATATAGTTTCCTCATCACGTGCAGCTGTCAACTTAAAATGCAAACCAAACACTTCTAAGTGGTATTTATAGTTCAGCGTGAATGGCTCCCTTTTAAGCTGTCTGATTTAATGAGTATGCACACCCATCTCCTGATGTATAAGATGAAATAAAACCTACAGTATGGGAAGAGATACTGTCAGTTGACGCGCAGGTACTGACATGCAGCCCTGTGCCAAATATTGGTTCTGGCACGGGGGAGTTATACAAGCGCCTTGTTGTCGTCTGGCATCCTGTGTCTGTCTCCCAGACTGAACTCATTCACTGCAGCTCATTCATTTTCTCCATTCATCTTCTCAGATGTGGGACCGACGCATTATTCCAGAATGCCTTAACACAGGCTCAAGCACTGCTCCGCTGTTTTCCTTGGATTTAATAATCTGTTTCATTTTGTTTCATTTCTTAGAATATGTCCTGCGATTTCAATCACCCAAAAGGACTTAATCTCAGTCATACTTGTCATGGGTCCTCTGCTAGGCTCAATTTAGTCTGGCAGAATCCTGCACATCCTGAAAATGAGTTATATGCTGCTAGCTCCAAGAAAAATGAGAGGCGAAATATACTGACCATGCAAACTGGAACAAAACTAAGAGTTTGCAGCCATGCTAGCAGCTCTGTGAGGATGTACTCAGGAAAGGCAATGCGCTGAGCTAAATGCTAATATTAGCATATTAATATGCTCATTTTGACAATGCTAACATGCTGATGTTAAGTAGGTGTTATGTTTATTCATTAGCAATTATCATGTTGTTATGCTAACGTTTGCTAATTAGCACTAAACAAAGTACAACTCAGGCTGAAAAACCTACAGTATGGGAAGAGATACTGTCAGTTGACGTGCAGGTACTGACAAGCGGCCCTGTGCCAAATATTGGTTCTGGCACAGGGGAGTTATGGGGAGAAGCTATGTCATTAGCTTCTCGAGTATTTTGTCATAAAATATTGGCCAAATTATTTTTACCTGATGGTGGCACTAGAGGTGAAGAGTCAGATGATCACTTAAGCGGGATATGAACGCAGCGTTGCAGTCAAGACTAGCTAAACCGAGACCAAGTCATGACCAAGGCAGGGCAAGACTGAGCCAAGTAGTACCATGGCATGTAGCATTTATGTCAGAGCTAACATTAGCTAACATTTATGTAACATAACTACATGCCTCATCATTGTTTATTACAAGCAAAAACATAACTTATCTATCTAGCTTTGCTGGCATCATTTACACTTAGCTTACTGTTCTTCATGCTTCCTTTCTAAGTGCTGAGAAAAGTTTGCCGTTCTCCCATCAGTCTCAGTAAGTGTTGCATTGCAGAATTTACATACTGCTGTAAGGGGTTTCTTTTTCTTTTTTTTAATGCTAAACTTTAAGGCTTAGCATTTAGCCTGTTTCCATACAAAAAATTAAAATGAGAAATTAGTTAAGTTATTGGTTTTATTTCAAGCAGGAAGTTTTACATCCAATCACAGGAATGGTGCCAACTTATAAATCAGACAATGCACAGGCAATTTAGTGAAATCTCTGCAGTTGTGGTCTTGACTGCTCTTGAAATAAAATCCTGAGTCCTCGTTGTTTGAGATCGAGACAAGGCTGAGGGAAAATGCGGTCGATTCAGAGCTGAGACCAAGATCATCAAAAAGTGGTCTGGAGACCGGTCTCGAGATCAAAGCTGATCTTGAGTACAACACTACATGAATGTCTGCACCACATTCCATGGTCATCTATCCAATCCAATCCAATCTATCAAGGAATATAATTCCTTGACAACTATTATCATCAAGTCATTAAGATTCATATTCTAGGCGCCATGAATATCTGAAGCAAACTTGGTGCCAATACATCTGTTAAGTGTTTAGATAAGTGCAAAATTTTGACCTGCTGGTGGCACTACATGGAAAGTCAATGACTGAATGATTGTACAAAATTTCATGGTAGAAGAGGCTGAGATATGACAGTCTGGACAAAAGTGATGGATGGAACGACATTAGTGCCCCACCGTGTACAGCTGTTTGTTTAGTTTTTGCCCCTACCCCTCAGTCAGCCTGAGTCCGCTAGTGGCGCACAGGGCTAAAACCCAGGATGTTGAGTAAGGTAGGAAAAAGCCTGGATGAATATCAAAGGCCTCGATCATGATCAGAGGAGTTTGTTGGAGGCTCTTGCGGTGAGTGTGAGTGTTTTCAATCCAACATGAATGAGAGAGAAATAGGCGTGAGGTGTCTAAATGGGAGCCAAGTGTGTCAGTGGATATTTTTGGACGGCAGTGGCGGAGGGTCTGGGAATACAGCCATCGGCGGTGATCTGCTTGACCCTTGGTTGTTATGTCTGTGTTGGAGAAAAGCACAGCTGCTATGTGAGAGCCAGAGGGATACGACTGCAGTCTGTTTGATCTCTTTGCTCTCATACCTCTGATATGATAACGACTTCTGATACATCTGTTAATGCACCCAAACTTCAATATCACCTGCTTTTGAGTCTTTAAAGTGATTTAAAACTATACACAACTAAAATGTAAACACATCACCTTTGTTTTTGTGCCCATTTTTTGAAGTTAAAGATCAAAGACTTGCAGATGTGGTATATGGAGTTGCTGATTAAACAGCAGGACAGTAAATATCTTTTTTCCAAGATAAAACTGCACATTTTAGAGCAGCCTTTTATTGTGACGGGTTGCACACCTGTGCAATAATCAAGCTGTTTCATCAGCATCTCTTTATGCCACACCTGTCAGGTGGATTTATTATCTTGGCCAAAGTGATTTTAATGAATCTGTGAACAAAATGTGAGAGAAATAAACCTTTTGTTTGAATTAGGCATGATAATAATTAATTGTTGATTGATTAATCAGTCGATCAAGTTAAATTTAGTCAATCTACAATAAAATAAAGATCAGAAATATAACAGATTATTTTTATGAGCGAGTTCTGCATGTTATCTGATCAAGATCAGTTATATTTGTCTAATATGTAGGCCTTTACATCTGTATATATGTTTCACAGGCTGTAATGCTGTCAGAGAATATGCAATATGTTGATGTGGAAATAAAGCTTTGATTGAGGCAGAAAGAACACATTTGGTATTGTTGGGTATACGCAAATCTTTTATGTTTTTTTTTTATAACAATTAATCAATTAATTGATCGTTATTGTTACCAACGATCAACAAAGGAATGTTCTTAAGATTTGCAACCCTAGTTTTAACAGAAGTCTTGCATCTTTTAGTTCCCCTAGTGAAAAACTGGAACAAAAAAAGTGTTTATATATTTGTTGAGCATACATGTTTTTTGAATTCTATAGTGCTTTTTTCTGGTTGCTCTGAGGAAATAAATAATTTAAGAATTTTCTAAAGAAGTTTTACAGGTTTTCCACATTCATGCTGCTCAGAGCTTCCTTAAGTTCTGTCTTTGCACAGCAGTAAAAGAACATTTCATTCAGTTACTGATCAAAACGTATGGCCTACTCATGTGTCAATAGGTATAATAAAAAAAAATTAGAAGCAATAAAAATAGACAACTTTATTGATTAGTTTGATTATTGTCTTCAGCCCAGAGCTCAGTTGTGCATGACTTAAGGTGAATTTACAGTCCAAGGCTCAAATCATTTTAGCAAACGTGCAGTATCAAGCATGCCATCATGTATTTCAACCACCTCATTTACCATCATCAACAATCAGGATGTGGGGGAAAAAAGGGGGTCTAAAGCAAGTTTATCCAGCACCACATCTTTGCATAGATAAAATCAAAACCACATCTGCTCGTACAGAGAAATTCACTGTTTTGAAATCTATCTTGCAAAACATGAGAAGAATATTGTGCTCATTTCTTTTCTTTTCTTTTTTTTTTGACTTAACACTGGTTTGGTTTTTAATGGTTCTAATGGCTGCAGTGCAGAAATAACTCTTCATATGATGATGAACGTCATGGGGGAATTTAAAAAACTCAACAGTCAGACAGTGCTTACATTAAAGATGGAGCAAATCAAGAAAATCATTCAAGTAAAATGTCTGCATTTCATACAAATCCAGTGTCCACATTCTTCAATGTCCTGATAGCCTCGTGTGTCGGTGCTACAATGTGACAACAGACGGTCAAATCTTGTATGCAGGATGGAAAATTTAGCTGAAATCAATTCAACTCATATCAAATGTGGCTTTTTCAAAAATTAGTACAACCTTGTAAAATTTTAAGTGCAAAAAGTAATCAGATTCAGAAACTAATCTGTAGCACCATCGTTTGCTTTAGACCACACATGGATACACATATAATGCACTGTATCCACACACTGAGAGCACTTCAGTCCCCATCATTAACACACAACATAACGTAGTCATGGCAACATGTGCACAAACTGTTACATGTATTGTAATAAAAGTTAGGATTCATGGAAAATCATGAGAGAAAAATAAGTTAGAATGTCAGGGTATTTTACATGTGCATATCATACAGCAATTAAAAAAATGTATGGTTTAATCCTGCAGAACATCATTAGACGTAATACGGTGACATCTGGATATGAGACTGGAGTTGCTCATCAAAGAAATCCAAGAGTCACATCCTTGTTTGTCCCCCTCGTCAACCCTTTCACTTTTTATTATGTGTTTATGACAAAACCAGTGTCTTTTTCTTGGCTCAAACATTCATGTTGGACAGGGATGTATTTCAGTGACACACGTAACATGACTCTGACCAGACTTCAGTCACGTCGAGGCCAAGGGCCGCAGGAGCTCCAGCTGGGACTCCAAGGTGACCCTCTCCTGGTGAACCACCTGCAGACAAGCGAAAAGAAAACATAACCTTTGATCACTGCAGTCTGAACAAAGACGGAGACTCAGGCAGTTATTACATTATTTGCTTTATTTGCCATGGTGACCACGGCCTAGATTAGAACAAGATGAGTCCACTAGAGTGGCGCCGAATGTTTATTACACCATCAAGTATCAAAGTGTTGGACAGAATGAACAACATACAAAGATTTTTTACCAATAATAGGGCCAGAAATGTAAAAATCTTCCTGGGGGTAGCACTAGAGGAAAGGCTGCCAGTACATGATTTGTTCCATCCATGGCCCCTAATGTTCATTACACCCCAAAGTGTTGGACAGAACGAACAACATACGAGGGTAATGATGTTATCATTTGTTCCTAACCCTTTTCAGTTGTTATCCCTTAACATACTTGCCAACCCTCCTGATTTTCCGGGGGAGACTCGTGTGTTTCAGTGCCTTCGTTGGCACAGAGCCTGCAGACAGCTGCTGAGAGCCGGGGAGCTTTGGGGGAGAGAGCTGTGGGGACGGACCCAATGCTGATTTCTTTTACGGGCAGGCGGGGAGCTCAGAGTTTATGTTTCAAACTGTCGGGATTGAAATCTCCAATCTTGCTTCTCAACCTGTCTGCAGCAGTGACCCACATACGAGCCGACCGCGCTCAGCTGTTTACAGCACGCTAATTAGTCTCTCTGTCCATGTTGACTGCTGACCGGAGGTGTAATGTATTTTCATGAACGTACAGAGTGGAGGGAGAAAGATGAGAGACAGGAGGGACAAAACAGGAGGTATTAAGAGGAATCTTGCATGAAAAGTTGATATTTTGGCAGCAAAAATGGAGTGGACAGACCAAAATGAAAAGTGATGAGAAAATTTCAGGGCAATCTATGTGTTAAATTGTCTTTTATGCCAGTTGTCTGATGGTGGTGTGGTGATCCTGTGGTGGGAATCAGGTTTATCCATGATAAAACTTCATGGCAGTCAGGTCTTTTGTCAGTCGTCTCTGGACACATTGCTGGACACATCAACTAACATCACCATACTTAGCCATAATGGAGAGAAACCTTTATGGAATGTACTGGAACATAAATGTGTTGATCTTCAGTCGCTTTTTCTTGGTCTTCTGTACGTTCATCAAAAAACCGGCAAATACTTCCTTCTTTAGAATGATGATAAATAACCAGCGTTGGATTGAGGGATAAAAAGTCCGTTTTTGATATGTGGAAATTTCATCAAGATTTTTCTACACGTGACTTCATTTTATATGCAACTTTAGGGGAGTAAAACAGGGAACAAAAAAAAAGAGTTACTGGTTTCCATCCAGCGTCCACTCTTTCCTCACACACCCTGCTGCTGTTGGATGCCTGACAGGCCCAGGCTCTATTTTGAAGAAGACAGTTGTGAATGCCAAAGGCTGTTTGGTATTTCAACAAGGCTTGAGTCTATATAAAGAGACGTATGCCTTTCTCTGCAAAATTCCACACATGCTTTAAGGAACTAGCAGAATTAGAGCGATTAAATGACATCTTGGATTACCAAATACTAAAGGAAGAAGAATTATAAGAGCTTAAAAAGTAGCTTACAATCAAACTGCCTGTCCGGATGTGTATTACTCCATCTCCTCTGTTCTTTAGTTTCTGTGGTGTTGAAGCTATAAAAGTGCTGCATGTGAGCGTGAAGGTTTTGCTACTGGATCATTTACGAGGAGAATGACAGGCATGCAGCATGTGTTCCAAATGTGAGTGCGTGTGCCACAGGCAGATCCCCAAAGCAAACAGCCAAGTCCGTGCCATTAGTTCAGCTATGAGTGACGGGCAGCGAGCAGACACTTGAGCTTGCAGCTTTTCACCAAGTTGGACCAGTGGCAGCATTTTCTGTCAGTAGGATTCATCATCTGACACGCTACTATTGCTTTATTTAAAATATTTGTTATTATATATATAATATTTGTTTTGACAAAACTGAAATCCTACCAGGTGCCCCTAAATCCAAAAAAGAGGAATGATTTTTA
>JAJHUR010076221.1:0-11649 GCA_027495735.1 Lutjanus campechanus | reverse complement strand
TGATAAAACAACTCTATCTGTTGTTTTTTTGACACATGACCTTTGCATTCCTCATTATTTACTTCTTTTAACATTGACTTTTGTGTGTTTGTTGGTTGAGAGACAACAAATCGACCCTCAGAGGTTCATCACCAATACCAGCAGAGTTTTAGGTCAAAGTTTTCCTTTTGGTGTTCTTGCAGGGTGTAAGATAAATGCCTGAAACATGTCACAACTGCCTTACCTTCAGTACCCACAGCTCGGAGAGGATGGACGTCATGCGTGTAGACAAACTTCTCCTCCAGGACCATCTGCACTGACACGATGATCTGAGCCAAGATGATCAGAAGGTCTCCTGCAGCACAGAAGAGAACAGTGCTGTTTAATTTACAGTTTTTATGAACGGAAACATGTTGTTCTGCATTTTTAATATACTTTTGTCTTGTACTGAGGTTAAGGTAATGTTATATGTTTAAGAAGTTCACTCCATACTACAGAGTTCAGAAAATAAAGCACATAATAACAAAAATTCACCGTACCTGTGATGACATCACTGAGTTTTTCACTGTGGGTCCCACTAGTGAAGTCAGCAAGGCCCACAATCACCAGGCCCAGGATGGTGGTGACGATGCCAAGCCACTGACTGGGTGCCAGGCGTCGGCCGAGGAACGCCACAGAGAGCAGACCGGTGAAGATGATGACGGCTCCACGCAGCATCTGGAAGCTGGAGGCATTGGTCATGTTGAGAGCTGGAAACAAACAACAAAAGAGAAGGTTTTGTAGAACGGACACAAGTTAATTTTGCACATGTATCATCTCGAAATGACACATAAACAAAAAATCAAAGCCAAATAAAGCTGGAAGGCAGTTGCTGTATAACTGAGGGAAACAATGTTATCTGTGACTCAATTATCTCTTTTCCTGACAAAAGGATTTCTCAAACAAAAGATCTATTCTGTTTGGCTGCACTGATGGGACTTAAATGATTACATTTGACCTTTGAAGGGCAGAATAGATCTGGACATAAGCTTTCAAAAGCTCCACCATAAAAACAACATGTGAGCACTTTAAACAAGCTTACAGGCAATATTTTCTATCTAAAAACAGTTTTCTGAAGATTTAGCAGATAAAGAAATGGAGCAAGTAAAGGTCACTTACCGACATACATGATGGAGGTGGCCGTCATGTCGCACATGGCGGGTGGGAAGAAGAGCAGAGGGTTGAAGCTCCCGCCCGGGTTCATCTTGGGCTCTGGTCTTCGTCTGTCATGGCAAAGTAAGATGTAGAAGACTGCGAGACAGCTTAACTCACCCAGAAACATTCCTACTGCCTGGAGAGGAGGAAGACACAGCAGACAGAGAGGGGAAATACAATTATAATTTACTTTTTCACTAAACAGCAGTTGAGAAAATAATAAGTGACTGGATTTAAGTTTTAGATGATAGTTCTGTTATCTGTTATTATATCCATCCCCGTTAAACACAGGGTATATATGCGCATGCACTTTAGTTTGGTTAGTTTGTTTGTGTCATTGTGTGACTTTGGTGTTTTAACAGGTTCGGTCGGATTCACCAAAGTCACACAATAACACAAACAAAGTAACCAATCAAGGCAGCGATAGACCAACAACTCCTGTGTTCTGCAACGTAAAATTACCTGCTTTTTCCAAAGGAGTTTGGTTGCTTTGGAGACAACAATATTTGGTTTATACAACCACACTTCAAAAATCCTGACTATCTCTTTATAGTGCAATGATGTGCAAGTGCACATAGAGCCTTTGGTTAACAGGGATGGGTATGATTTTAAAATGCCACTGCTGATATAACAAATAACAGAACATTTTCTTTTCCCAATACTTTATTTAGAGAGATGCAAATACAAGAACAAGTTTTTATATAAAACCAGGTTTTTCAGAGTAATAACCTAAACTTACTGTTAGAACTAAAATCTGCAAAAATTCTGATTTAAATCAGGATATGTCCAATTAATACATAAACAACAGGATAAATCTGACCAGATGTTTCATGTTTTTTGGTCAGTACCAAAAGAAGACTTGAGGTTTGAATGGAGTGTGATGTTGGGTAAAAATGAAGCGCTTGACAACACTGTCACATGTTGTTAAATACTTTACCTGTACAAATGGGTGAGAGAACGAATGTTCAGGAGTGTCGTGGCAACCCTTCGCTGTGAACACATCTGCCCATCTGTTGGACAAGAGGATGTTATTACAATTTAATTATGGATATTTTACACAAACAAATATACAGAGAAAACGAAATGAGAAAGGGGTTCGCCACACAGCTACAGCTGCTATTATTTTGAAAATTCAGTCATTACTTTACTATGAAGATCTTGAATATCGCAGTATTGCAATGAAAAAATGACTCAACACTGTACTGTAGTGTGATGATATCTACCAAGATATTACATAGTTAATTACTTTATTGATTTTATTTCATTTTATAGAAGGACTGCTACTGACTGTTGCATTACTCTTGTCTTGCAATCGTACCACACCGACCTGGCTTGTTGAAGGCATCATTTGATAAACGCTAGTAAACAAAATAATGCATATCGGGGCGAGTAAATGAAAAAGATTAACAAGTAAGGAGAAGGACATGTTTTCATGTCGTCATTTTTCATTCACATTGTATTAAATATTATCGTACCTTGAGTTTTTGCTATTGTGACAGTCCCTCCTAATATGGTACAATACCACAGATAAGCACATCAACATGCTGACACGACAACTGCCAATTTTCATCCCATGGTATACCGTGACACCAGTACACCTCTGCAACCTAAATACGATTTAAAGAGGCTACTTGTGAAGACTTTATGAGTGGTTTGCATAATCCATTGACTTTTATGGTCAGACAGTCAGAGGAAGCATGACCGGCATGTGAGCGTCCTGTCTGCATTAAAAAATGCAAGACAAGGGAATGCGGTCCTTAAAGGTGATGACACAGCACTTTGTTCAAATGCAACAGCTTCTGAGCTCATGAGATGGGAACTAAAAGCTGGGCCTCTTGACTGAACCACGTGGTCATTGTGCTTCGGATTAAATATAGTCATTTCATGTTTGACTATGAAATGAAAGAAGGAACTTGCACCAAAACTATCAGCCTGCTTACTGTAACTGATCTCAGCTGTACAGCTTTAAAGCCAGTGATGCAGCGCTGCAGTGAAACCTGACCTGTTAGTTGCTTTATTCGTCTCTGAGCAACATGACACAGCTTTGCTTTATGAGACATATCGACAACACTACACAATGATCAGCTGACTGAAACCATAAAAGGTCAGACAAGTCTGTGTCCGGCTGCAGTATTGAGCTGACATTACAGATTATTGGAGAAGTAAAAAAGGCTGAATTTCTGAAACCTTTTCCTATCGTGACAACAGTAGAAGGGCACTTAAAAATGTGCTGAAACAATTAGTCATTCAAAATGTAAGTTATCTAACAAGAAGAAATAACAAGTATTTTTACATTTTAATGTAACTGTGAACTGAAAATCTTTGGAACTTGTCTATAAAACACTAAATGGAGCATAAATACATCTTGGATTTCATTTCATGAAACGCCCAAACCCTTCATGTCATCTAGAACAGGTTCAGTCAGTATTCCCACAATCAACAAGGTGAAGCAGCTTTTAGTTTCTATTATCACCACCTGTGGATCAAACCTCTTGACAATCTGAGATCTGCTGAAACTGTCAGACTATTTAAATCAGAGCTTAAAACATAACTGTTTACTGCAGCTTTCCACTAAAGTAGGGACATAACTTGTTGTTAAAGTAACCTGTAACTCTTTTTCCCCTTTGCTTTCACTACTTGTTTTAATTGTCTTTTAAATGTAATTTCTTTAATCTTATATCCTGTATATTTTTGCTGTTTAAATGCAATTTAAATGTTTTCTTAGTGTCTTATTTTTTATGTACTTCTATGCCTCTTTAAAACACTTCAAAGTGCTTGTGACCTGATGGTGCTGGGTTAAATAGATAAACTTGCCTTGCCTTTAGACTGGTGGTCAATGAAATCAATGAATTAGGAAGTTCTGCCAAAGGTTTAATCAATTAATTGAAAAAATAATCAGCAGGTCAGGTGATAATGAAGATCGTTGTTAGTTGCAGCCCTGAAATATTTGAGGAGTGAGGATATTTGAGTCCCTTTGTGCTCTATGAGGATGTGAATTTTTCAGTATTTTCTAATATTTTAAAGACCACATGATAATGAAAATTATGGTTAATTGCAGCTCGAGCCCAACCGACATATTAACTGGCTGACACATTTGGCCGACATGGGCCCACCACAGATATATCAGTATCAGCTTACATATATATTTATTGTACATATGTGTTTATGTCCAACATGCACAGATATGACAGTGTTTTATTTTACGGCACATATAGTGCAGAAAACATTGTTTGGGGTGATTTAGATTTATGTAATCTGGTCAACAATTATCTGATTCTGAATATACAGTATTATGATTATTAGGCTATTTATTTTATTTCTGTTCATTCTTTTTTTCCTCAGTTTTCATTCCTAGAATTGGTCAACAATGTATGTATTAAATTATTTAACATGTCAAAGAATATTTTATCTTGAACATAGAAAAAGCCTGTTTTCATTCCAGTCAGTTGATCTTTAGTTGCAGCTCTAATACATAAAAAGACCAATTTTTCATGCAAGCTATTGTATTTACCGGTAAGCTGCAAATAAGGCTGAACTAGGCTATTAACTAAATAACCTCTGGCACAGCATGAATGCCTCAGTTGTCTCATCTCAAAGCAGATTTGTTAAACAAATTCGGCTCATGATAGAGCTACATTAGAGGTCAGTTAATTCTGAATAACTGTCGCATTTAACTTTAGATAAACCCTTTTGAAGAGCCTTTCCCAAGTTGCTTCCTGGCAGTAATCTTATCAAGTTGGTCAATAACATTGAAATGTGTCCTCACATACAGATGAGCTTCCTGACCAGGAGGGAACTGTAGCTTCTCATCACATTTACAGTTCGATAAGGATGTTTATATTAGCTGCTTGTAAAGCTAACAAGCTAACAAACCATTAGCTAGTTATTTAGCAAGCTAACGTTTACGCTAGTGACTGCAACTACACACGAATCATGATAGTTACATGCTAATAACTTGAAATAAAAACGTAATAAGCGACGTAGCTCGACAAATTAGCTAAATAATTCGCTAATCTGCTAACGTTCATTCACATTTTTTGGTAAAACGTTGGTCCAACTCTGTTTTAGGACAAATTATTCAAGAGTGAAATTAACAATAAACACATGATTCCAGTAGAAACATAATTGAATCTAGCTACTCACTTTGCCGATAATGTGTTGATAGAGCCAGTTGTGAGCATCAGTCCCGCAAGGAACAGCTGGTATTTTGTCCACGCCATGCTGAACAACTGCAGGGGACAAAAACAACAGACACACACGACCACCAAGTTGTTTTCTGTACAAAGAGAGCCAGGTTGTTATTCACAGTATACTCTGCTCTGCCTGTAAACGCCACATGACAACTCAGAGTCAGCTGACCGCTGCGCAACCTACACGCTGCCTTCCGGGACAGTCGGAAATAATAGAATCGTCCAAGCCAAGGCAGGAAATGAGTGAAACGCACCAAGCAATTAATGACAAGGAAGATGCCAGTAGTATTTTAGAATTAATCAGTTTTAATGGCCAAATAGTGCAAAAATGGAAAATAAACAGGACTGGGCTTATCTCAATATTGTGATATGAGACAGGATATTGGGCCTCATGCAAGAACCGCTCCTACTAACCGATTTGGACTTGAGTGGTGCAAAATTTACGAGTGGTCCCGACCTGTCGTAGAGCCATGTGCAGTCAGTCTGCTGGTATACAAATCCCAGTTTTTCCACTAATATATTTCATTAGTCTGAAGACATTTTGAGTTTGAAAAATAAATTACACTTCATAATTATGTCAACATTATCCTGTTTGACTGCATTTCAAATTATAACATAATTATAAACTTGTAGCCTGAAATCATTCATTCAATGATGTATTATTACCTGCTGTCAGGTGTAATGGCCGTATATCTGCACATGCAGGTTTATAAAGTGTCTGCCCAGGCGAACATCCTCACTTATTCTGTCCTCTGTCTCCGTGATGAAAACTTCCTAACTTTCTCCTCTCATCGCAGTCATTGATCGCCCCTCACTGTGGCGAGTCGTTTTTTTTTTCCTCTTAAGTCATTTTCATATCGAGACGTTTCTTCTTTATTTCAGTGACCCTCCGACCCTCCGGTAACACGGCATTAACGGCACGTTTCTTTGCTTTAGCAGGTCTTTTAATTCCACTGCGGATGCTGTTAAAATGGCAGTTTTTCCTTTATGGATCTCTGAGAGCAGGACGTCAAACTCCAAACTCGTGAAATTCTTATTTTTTGTCTTTGATGCCATCTTCATGAATGAACACTTCCGGACATATTAACAGGAAGCGTAGCTTTATATGGTATTATTGGGGCGTTAACAATGCTAATTTATAAGTTTCATGCACGTGCACCCAAATACGCACAGGTAGATCATTTACGCGGTTTTCTGGAGTTACGAGCGTTTGTTGAATCTGACTTGGCGTGCTCTTCGTACGAAAAAAAAGTAAGAGAAATTTAAGACAAGAATACGAAAATCTCCTTGCATGAGGCCCAATGTCTTAGATTAGATTGGATATTGTTTAAGGTGGCATAAGTGTTTTCTTTTCATGTTTTTAAAGGCTGCATTAATGAAACGTGGTGTAATTAACGGAATTTACCAGATTGTTCTAGCTGTTCTAATATTTGACGTTACCCACTTAGTCATTATATCCACATTACTGATGTTCATTCATCAAAACTCTCATTGTGCTAATATTTTGTGAAACCACTGATAGTCATCCCTACAATACTGTTGAAATATTGAGGTTTTTGGTCAGAAATATTGTAATATTTGATTTTGTTGATATTGTCCAGTTTTATATAATGTTGGGTAGTTACCGATGCACATCAATCAAATACATTATCGAGGAAAGAACAAATAATGAGATTCAAACATATTTCCTCTATCTGAAGTTGCTCATTATTTTTCTGAAACAGTCAGCTCGATGATAACCACAACATAGTTTTAAAAAAAATCTTATCTACCTTCATCAATCAATGATTTAATGCGACCAGATTAATCAAATTAAGAATATTTTATATATTTGTATATCTGTAGTGTTTTTTTATTTCAGTTTCTGATTTTTAACCAATTTCAGTCCTGATCATAACTACAAAATATTCATTCATTTTCAGTATTTTAACCCTTTTCAGTTTTTCTCAATCGCTTTGGCTCATTTTTGAAACGGTCTTAACTTTCTCATAACTGTCACAACTGTTTCACAGAACATCATAACCTTATTGAATTTTTGCAAAAGCTAGTAAACATTTTATTTATGTTTCAAAACCTGATTTTTGTTACAGTAAACCAGTGATACCAAAATGAAAAGTTCTTTTATCATCATGTGAGTCATACTATTCAAAATGTTTAGTTTTGTTTTTCACCATGACAGTGCAAATGTTTCTTCTGTACAAATCTGGGGCCCCATGATACAACATTTCCCCATTTATATTTGTCATGGCAGCAGAAATATTAGCGATCCACATTAAAATCTCAGACATTCTTAAACTGAATGTTTCCAATGAACAAATAGTCATAAGCTAACTGGCTGATGACACCACCATCTTCTGAAAAAATTTAGAACAAATCCCTAAAGTCTTTGAGTTAGTTGACAGGTTTTATAAAGCATCAGGTATAAAACTTAATCACAACACTGAATTAGTGAAATAATAGCCATACATGACTGCACTCTCACAGAAATTTAGTAATATTCCCATCAAATCCTCTGAAATGTCTTGGAATCCATGTAACCAAAGACATAAAAATCAGCGAAACCTTAACTATACAAAACAAAATCCTTGAACATAAGATGAGACTAAATGCGTGGTTACAAGGGACCTGACAGTTTTTGGAAGAATGTACTAAAGTACTAAAGTGGAATTTTTTTCCATTTATCCTGCGTATTCACTGGCCATACCTAACAAATTCATTTTAACCATTTACCAATTAAAATTTAATTTTATTTGGAAAAATCAGGTTCAATATAAAAAAAAATATGAAGATGGTAGTTTACAAGCTATTGATTTTGAATGTTTAAACTCTGTGCTAAAGTTAAAATGGCTGAAATTCTTTCTGCTGAATAATAACTGTATCTGCTGTTGTTTCCCGAGAGGTTTATTTCGAGCTTCCTACGTAGCTCAGCTTGATGTCTAGAAACAATAAGACAATAAGACACTCGTAGATGCTCTAAAGAAGGTGCGTACTGAGTGGCAGGAGGAAAAGTCATCGCTCCTTCAGGCCACAGAAGACATCAAGAAGACCAAGAAGGAGCAGGGGAGAAGAAAGTGTTCTCCCTGAATTCCCAGCTAACAACTCTGGAGAGTCTGGTAGCTAAAAAGAAAAAGAAGTGCAGTGGTAGAGTATACTCCTCTGTGGCGTCTGAAGACTCTTCCAGAGCCCAGATACTGACTTCCAGCTCAGGGACAGGGACTTACACAAACACAGGTAGGTGTTGTGGATTGGGTCTTGATGATTTGTCATTTTAAAAAAATGGGTCCTCAGAAACAAAGTTTGGGAAACACTGCTATGTAAAGGATCCTGCATCATCCTGTTTTGATTTATTTCACAATAACGACCTGCTCACTGTACATTATCCTGCTTGTTACATGGTTATGTACCAAAAAAACCTATTAATTTCAAAATGATTTTGGTGATTTTACAATGATTTTATTTTTCCTGCAGAGTCTGTGATTAGAGCCGTGTCCATAGCAACAGTCTGTTTTTCATAACAACAGTCTGTTAATAATAGCAGCCGTCTGTTATACAGAAATACCAGACCTTAAAATACTGTAACTGACCAGTCAGAATTAAATTCAAGTTGTTTTTATGTCGACTGAAAAATTTAATAGAAGTATAGTATAGTAATGTATTGTGTACAGTAATGTAGTGTAGTAAGTATACATAGGTGTGTATGAGGGGTCCTTAAAGGCATCATGACATGCACTAACATGGACAAACAGCAGGGGGAGACAAAGACCAGAAAGACCATCTTTGGATGTGAAAGTGGGACCACAGTATATTTTCCCCTCTGTGGCCTCGCATTGCTTAAAATTAGAACACGCACTCTACTTTCCATGAGGATGCTGTCCCTCAGCGCTTGTGAGGTCAAATTTAGGCTTCTCAAAACCTACAAATGCAAAGTGAGAGAAAACTCAGGTTTCATGTTAAGTTAGGGATGTGTATCACAGGTTAATCCATACCTGCCGTGTGAGATAAATCCAAGAACATGAAAAAAAAAAAAGCTTGAATCAACTAAAGTTTTGTGATACTTCTGATCCTCTGTGGCACTGCTCACACTAAACTGAGGGAAATTCAGACATCACACACAGATTTGTCTTTGCTGTGGAAATATTATGAGCTCTTCTCCTTGTTTCACTCCCGTAGTGTTACAAGGTGCTTAACAGTTTTCTTGGTGACTTCCCAAACTGCTGATGAGATCAAGGAGTCATCTCTGCTCTGTATCACTCTGTGAAGTGTCTCATCACTCCTCTCACTGCAGGCAGCACTGAAACCTCTTGGCTACCACCACTTAACATTTACCCATCATAACTCTGTTCGAGTGCTGTCGTGAATGCTAAAAAAAAAAATTGGACTGTCTTGTGACTACAGTATTTTCATATCTGCATGTCTCAGAGAATTGGGTCGTACTTGTAATGGAGATACATAGAAGTTATACTCGCTAAAATGTTATCATTTTATAATTGTACATATGCAGTAAAATGCAATAAGTCTTATTACACAAGACAAAAGAGTCCCATTTATAGCAATTAACATTAGGCACCATAATTATGAGGGGGGATCATCAGGTCGGGTTTCATTCTCCACAGTTTTTGTAGTAATCTGTCCAATAGTTGTCAAGACATTTCAGTAAAAACTGAAAACAAAAGTCAACCTGATGGTGGTGCTAGATGAAAAGTCAGGGGATCACCAAAGTTATTAGTCAATTTTATTTTAACAATTTGATTATTAATTTTGACTTGACAACTGCAGTTTTGATCGTTTTGCCAGGTGTCTGTAGGTTTGTTTTACGAACAGATTTTGCCAATGTGATAGCATCACAATCGTGGAAAATGCAGTCACAAAAATGTTGAGGTGTGCGGTTGAGATCGGATATAGGGAGGTATTGGTTCATTCCCTTTTCCTCAGAGGTCAGGAGATGGAGTCAACCCAAGTTGACGGCGGTTCAAGTACAACAAGTTGGGGAAAAAAAAACTTTTTTGTGCTCAAACAACATAGTATTCTGTGCATACAAACCCTGTGTCCACAGACAGTGCTGTGTGTACAACTGATTTAATGAGACACAAGTCCTAATAAACAGTTTTCACTGTTTGCTTGAGCCATGTTGGATTCTGAGGCTAGTAACTTGGAAATTCTGACTTTCCAGTTCAAATGGAATGCACCATATGAATCACAGTCAATGCACCACCTGTACACAGGAAATGACAGCACATACACTCTCACAAATCTCTCCTAGCAGGTTAATAAGATCCAGATGTGGTCAGCAAAGTCTTAAGACCTTGATGATGCTAAATAGTGAAGCTTGTCAGCTTTCATCAAACATTTGCCATGAAACAGGAAGTTGGTGTAACGCATTGTTTTTACCTTGTGCGTCTGTGTGTGTTTGTGTCATGATGGCAAAATGTGGTCTGTCTGACTGTGGGAAGATTTTGTCAATACAATAGTGTCACAACCCTGCAAGATGAAATCGCAAACCTTTACAGGTGTGTAGCTGAGATCAAGATGAGTTCAAAGATGGGTGTTGACAGACCCTTGAGTACTGAGTACTGACTACTAAGCACTTAGATGTCAGAACATCAACATGTTGACGGGCGTCACAGCTAGTCTGATACCATGGCAAGATGGTGTCTAGTTCATTTGTTAATCGTTTTTGTATTTTTAATCTGAATCTGTAAAGCAACTAGTAACTGAAGTAGCAAAATACTTGTAGTGGAGTAAAAACTGCAATATTTCTCCCTGGAGTGTGGAGTGGAAATATGTTTACGTGGCAGAAAGAGCAAATACTTGTACTTAAAAGCCTAATATGCAACAATGCAAAACAATACTTAGACTTTTATGAACATAATCCCTTTCAATCAGCACACACGACCCACTAGAAGTGTGTGGTGATGGTGGTTGTATCTGCAGAAACCCTTTTTGCTGTGCTCGGGACGTTTCGCCAGCCCCAACCATCTGTATCTGACATCCTGGGACATTCTGGTATGTTTATGAAGAGCTTGGAAAAATCCTACTAGTTCTACTTTTACAGTACAGATCTTCAGTAAATGTATGTAGTAACTTTCCACCACTATTTGCATGCAGCAATTCACACAGAAAATTAAAAAGATAGACCTAATGTTTGACAAATTATTTGGTGGGAATAAAAAACTATTCATAAGTAGCCTACAGTGCATACACCTCTAAAAAACTGATGTGTTGCTCTAATCTATAATCATTAGCTGCTTTTATTAATCAGGGTTTATATGGATGCTGGAAAACCTTG
>JAJHUR010076219.1:0-17967 GCA_027495735.1 Lutjanus campechanus | reverse complement strand
TTTTTCTATTAAGTACTGTAGATGTGTGGAAAACACATAGAATATACTATATACAAAAATTCATTTGTGGAACTTACACTCTTTTATGACATTATACCTGAATAGCACCAGTAACAAAACAGACATAATCCTACAATACATTTTAAGTTCTAAACAGACAAAACGCACAATTTGAACACCACCAACAGACTAACATTGTTTTGTTTTTGTTTTTTTATTGCCACATTTTTCTTTTATGCATCAGGATATATGCAGGCATTTAAATCGGATCAAATTTTTTAGTTTTTAATTATTTATATTTATAAATGGATACATGTTTCATCCGTATGTCCACAAAAAGAACAAGCTATCATGGCATATGTGGAGATGATATATACACGATTCATTGTATATGTTCTATGTAAAATATTGTTTTATTTCAATAATTCGACTCTGTTATTTTCACTTCTCCCCAGAGTATACGCTGCAGCAGCTCTGTGCTGATGATAACCGCCTGGAGGAGCCTGGAACTCGCGTCACCATGGAAGCGCTCAGTTTGCGACATGTATTCGCCATTTTGCTGCCTCGGTGTGTTTGTGTGTGTGTGTTGTGTGAGTGTGTGTGTGGGCTCCTCTCTCTGAGAATACCTCTGTAGCTCCCAAACATTCAGCACTCCAGATACCAGCTAAAACAACCACGGAAAATATCTGCACTGGAAGAAATGTAGCTGCCGCAGCATGACATGGACATTTGGACAACGTTACGTTAGATAGTCTCGTCGAGGAGCGACACCGAAGAGGACCTGGAGAAATGCGAGGTCTGTTTTCTTGCTGTTTTTTCTAACTTTGCTAGCCCAGTCCACTAACGCAATTAGCGGAGTAGCGAGTTAGCTTAGCACCGTTGGAACGGTGTTGCAGTTAGCTAGTTAAGATTCTATGTATAGCGTTAGTTACGTTAGCTAACTAATGTAGGCTGCTTAACGGTAACATAGTCAGGGATTGATTGTAAGCCCATTGAAGGCATTACTTAGTATCGTATAACTGGCTCAGGCTTCATGAGACAACGTTAATGTTACAATAACGGGCAATAACGTAGCGATAACGTTGAGCAGTAAAGGTTATCTCAACCATTGTGGTGTCTGACAGCTACAAGTGGTTGTGTCCATCAGTCTCGCAAATCTAATGTAGTCCATGGTGATCGCTCATGATATGTGGGAGCAGTAACACTTCAATCAGAATATGTATAGTTACATGACTGTGTTGTAACATGTTAATATATATTATATATGATTTAAAGACAGTTATACAGTAGATTGTGTCAAACCTAAGAGGTGGTTTGATGGAAAAACTTAATTTTTGTTTTTTGGTAATGTAAAAAGGATGATCAAATCATAGTAGTAATAGACGTGCATATATTCTAGAGCTGCGAGGATTAATCGATTATTAATCAGTTATTAAATTAATTGCCAACTATTTTGATAATCGATTAATCAGTTTGAGTAGTTCCTTATGCAAAAGAAGCCCAAAGTCTCTGATTTCAGCTTTTTTTATTGTGAATATTTTCTTATTTCTGTCCTCTCTGACAGTAATCTAAATATCTTTAGATTGCAGACAAAACAAGACATTCGAGATTGTCATCTTGGACTTTGATCAACATTTTTCACCATTTTCAGATTAATCAATCAATTAATAATTTTGAGGCATAGAAAAAATCTAAATTCTTAAATGCTTCTTAAATGTGAATATTCTTCACTCCACTCTAACAGTAATTTGAATATCTTTGGGCAGTGGACAAAACAAGACATTTGAAGACATCACATTGGGCTTTTGAAAACAGCGATGGATGTTTTTCACCATTTTCTAACATAGAATGAACTAAACAACTAATCACTTAATTAAGAAACTAACTGACAGATTAATCCATGATGAAATAATCATTGGTTGCAGCCCTAATATATTCATTATGGACACAAACTTACTTGCAAATCTCATATAGAATAGGCCTGGGCAATGTTTAAATATATCAATATTGTGATAAGAGACAACAGACTAGATATTAGAGCTGCAACAATCAATGGAATAATCAATTAGTTGGCAACTACTAAATTAATCTTTTTTTTTTTTTTTAAAAATAGATTCATTGGTTTGAGTGATTTTTTTAAAGAAAAAAGTCAAACTTATCTTCTTCTCAAATGTGTTTATTTTCTGATTTCTTTACTCCTCAATGACAGTACACTGAATATCTTCGGGTTGTGGACAAAACGAGAAATTTGATGACATCAAATTGAGAAAATAATCAACAGATTAATTGACAGTGAAAATAATTTTTAGTTGCAGCTCTAGATATCATCTTAGATTTTAGATATTGTCATATCATGATGGCATAAGTGTTGTCTTTTTGTAGTTTTAAAGGCTGCATCATAAAATGATGTAATTTTCTGTAATTACCCAACTGTCCTAGCCGTTCTATTATTTGCCTTTACCCACTTTAGTCATTATATCCATGTTACTGATGGTTATTTGTTTAAAATCTGTGTTAAAATTTTGTGAAAGTATTGAGGTATTTGGGCAAAAATATTATGACACAGTATTAGATTTTGTCCATATCACGCAGTCCTACTGTTAGGTAAGTAAATCTACAGCAATAGATAATATTCTATAAGATAATCATTTGTTTGCACTATTTGAGAATTTCCGGTATGTTATATTAAAGAAAATTTGTAGTCTGAATCAATTATTGTGTATTGTGGCAAATATAGATGTTATTTATGAGCTATGCTGTCCAGCCCAAATATATAGAAAATATAAAAGTGTGTAAAATTATTTCAGTTTTAAACAAAGCAAAGGATACTTATTATACCTTCTTCCATATTTGGACACTGCATAGAGGTGTGGGGCAACACATGTATGACAAATACCAAACCTTTGTATGTGTTACAGAAAAGAGCAATAAGACTTATAAATAAGATGCAACAGAATATACCACCTGTTCAAATCACGTGTTAACATGTAAATATTTAATTGATTTAAAATAGTTATTAGTCATGTATAAAGCCATAAATAAACGTATTACCCGAAAATCTGCAAAAGTTGTTTATATTAAGAAGCTCAAATGATGAGGCTCATAGAAGGAACTTTAGTTTCAGAAGTCAGTATGAATCTACTAAATATGGAGAATATAGAGTGAAAATGGAGAATTCTCTGGTTGTGATTTAAACTGTTGCTCAAATATTGTTAAATTTAAGAAAGTTTATAGAGAAAAATAATGGGGTATTATGATTATGTTTGCTTTTAAGTATGGTTGAATGTTTTATGTTGAAACTTTATGTGAAGTGTGAAAAGGAAAAAGGCCATCTGTATTTATGCCATGTTACTATTAAGAAAGGGGCAGGTAATATAAGATTAATCTTCTTCTTGCTCCTTTTTGGGTCTTGAAATCTGTATAAGACATTTGTAAAGACATTTGTATTACAGTGTACTATTTGTTTTTGTAGAATCGTTTTTTTGGGAACATTGAAATAAGCAAAAATAGCTAAAATACACTAAAAACCCCCAGGCTGATCGTTGCATTAATTTTGCTTTAAATAAATGGGAATGTCTTCAGTCCTGTGTCTGTCTACTCCTGTTAATTTTCTCTGTTTTGCATTCACAGCTTGACAAACAAGAGAGTGGTTTTCCATCACCAACCACTCAGGATGAAAGCACGGAGTAAAGAAGAGGAATATTATTGTCCTCACAAGATTGTTTTTGCTTCTTCAGCTTCTCAACTTTGACCACATCCATAAGAGCATCAATGATGATACCTGGATTGATCTCCCAGGAGTTACACGAGCAGCTCCTGGACCTGAAGAACTACCAAAATCGCACAAATGGGGTGGAAGAGCTCAAACATGTCCTCTCAGAAGTGGACATCAAATCAGTCCCACCTGGCAGTATTGAGGAGTTCATCAATTTTCTCCCTCGACTTCTGGATGACAGTAATTTTAAAGTATTATATGGCACCTTACAAGTTTTAAACTTGCTCATTCAGAAGCTAGATACCGGTGTAGACAAATATTTCAAACAGATAGTCTTAGTGGCTCTGAAAGCCCTGGGGGACACTCGCACCGTCACCAGAAATGAATACATGAATGTGTTTCAACAGCTGATGAAAACTGTTGCACCACAGCAAATATTGGACCTTGTCATTGGCAACTTGAAACACAAGAATTCAAGGGTTCGGGAAGATGTCCTTAACATCATTATGGCAGCTATGCTCACTCATCCTCGGAAAGATTTCAACATCCCCAAGCTTTGTTTGGAGGTTGCACCATATCTGGCAGACAGCAAAAGGAAGGTCCGCCATGCCACCCTTGAGCTGTTTGCTGTTTTTGACTATTGTCTTGACACAGGGAAGAAGCAGCCTCTGATGAAAGCTGTGGACATGGTTGAACTGAATGAGGACGCAGAGGGTCTTATGGCAGCTGTACAGGCAAGAAGAGCAAGGCACGTCCTTCCGAAGCTATCCTCAGAGGGGATAGTGGAGTATGGACTGGTGCTGCCCAAACCAGGACAGCGGAGCTCCCTGCAGCACAGTTCTGGAGCTGATCTGGACTGGGTGATGAACGGAGGGCGGATAAGCAGTGCCAGGAGCCACAGAACCGAACCAGACTGCGACCGATTGCACGGTTATGGCAGCTTAGGCTCCCTCACTGATGACCTTCCACTTCAGAGGAGGATCGTCAGCGCGGGGAAAGGGAAGAACAAACTACCCTGGGAGATGTCGAGCTTCTCATCTACTGACAATGAGCAGCAATACAGTACCCCTAATGGAAAGTGCGCTGAACAGGTGGGGTCCATCATCACAGTCGACCAGTCCTATTATTCTCACTTATCTCTTGTGATATTTGACACTAGAAGTGCCAGAATTACATAATTACAAATCTGTCATAAGCGGTCATTTGAACTTTGAATTACAAACTCTAAAATCTCTCAGCATAAATGCCAATTTAAGAGATTAATGCATATATCCTATCATTCTGGTATTTAAAAAAAAATTAAATGACATCGACATTTACATTTTGTAAAGTTTAATTATATATTTAGCAATATGCAGGCCATCATGTGTATAGTAAACCGTAATGATTGCATATATTCACAGCAGTAGTTTTCTTTTGGATCATAACCATCCATGTTCCCATTCACATTTTAGATTAATTTAGAATTACTCAGATTGAGAAACAATTAAATATATTTTATAAGATTGTAAACATGTTATTTTAACATGAGTAATAACAAATTTCCTCTAGAACCATCACAATAAATAATCATAGCCTATGGGAAAAGGCTGGAAATTAATTTTTAAAAAAATGAAACACCCAAAAAGTTTGAAACAGTGCTATTTGTAGTAAGTAAGGGTACTTTGTGTCAAAATTTGAGTGCAAAAAAAAGTTATAGAATATTCAAGTTATAGGTGCTGCAACAAAAAATGTTACAACCGTCCCTGGTCTCCCCTGCTGTATGTTCTTCAAATTCTTTAATTATTCTACTGATCAGGACGATTTAGTCGGATTATTTGTATTTTAATGTAAGCAACCTAATGGAGCTCGAGACCACTTGTGAGGTCTTATTGACAGAAACAGGGATAGTTGCTAAGCAACCTGCGCAAAAAAGTAACAATATAACAACAGCAATTTCTGCGCAGTCAAAATGACTGTCTATGGCTGAACAAGGTAAAAATGATCACATTTTCTTCTGCTTTTGTATAAAAAACATTTTGAATGAAAATACAGACACTTTTAGGAAGCCAACAGTATTGTATTTTTTAATTAAACAAAGTTATTGTACAAATAAATTTTAAAAAGGGCAAAATGACTGCCTTGGCCATTTTAGTGTTAAGCAATGTGGAAACATTACCATTATGAGCATATGTCTTAAGTAACTCTTTTATTCTCTTAAAACAAGGCAAACAGCTTTGAGCAATATTCTGCTGTTTTGTAGGCAAAAACAGATAACAGATGGAAATTCTGCCCCTGTTGTCTTTGTCATTGATTGACTATTGACTCAACAGTGTTCACCTTTCTTTTTCTAAAAATACCCCCAAGCAATTAGGGCCTAATCAGTCATTTGTTGGCCGCCTGCCCTGTACAGAGGTTGTAGGAGCACCAGAGTGTTTTTCATATTGACTTTGAAATTACACAGAATTACTGAGGATCTCAGTGGCCCAATCAGTCAGCAAGTGCAGTCATTAAGAAGAACATGAAAGGAGGTTATTTTTGTGTTTGCTTTTTTTCTGCCTCCTTTTTAGCCTTACTCAATTTACAGAGGAAGGTTAACGCTAAAGCTCAGTAAGAGTTAATTCATCTTCACCAATCTGTGGTGTTGACAGTTTGTCTACTTGCAGAATTTTACACTTTTTGTTGCTTGAACAAGCTGAGTCATGCCTAAAGGCACAAGTCCAAAAGGACTAAAGTAATCTTGGAGGTGGCACTTTCCTCAGAGACAGTCCAATGGAAAAAAAAAAACCTAAAGATAGTTATATCTCCCATGATGCAGCATAGATGGAGTGCAGCACAGAAGGACAATTAGATCGTACACATCTTGCTGTGTCCTTTTCAGTCAGCCTCTGCTTGTTTGTATGATTGTCATTAGTGTGTCCGTCTAGACAGCTCATATATTTGATTAGAGATTGTTTTTCCCTTTTTTGCATTGTTAGAAATTAGGCTATCTGTTGGCAGGGTACCAATAGGTTGAATTGTAATGTTAAATATGTTGCTCTCCATTCATTGTAAACGGAGAGAGGAATAGATAGGTAATATCTCAGAGCACTGCAGGATCACTGACACTATTCCTGGAAGAAGTACAGCAGGTGACTCATTTCCCTGCACAGTGACACCATTGCTGCAAAGATGAGCACCCATTGTCTTGAGAGTAAGCCTTGTAACAATCAGGGTTGATCTACAAGCTTTTGGGTTAAAGGGATAATTCAGATTTTTTGAATTGGGGTTGTACGAGGTACTTCTAAATGCAACATAAACATAAACTACATGTAATTTTTTTAGGTGTCTAGAATACCTTTTTCTGCTGGTCCTGTCCACAGCAGTACATGACCTATCTCCCCACCGTGGGACTCCTGCCTATAAAGAGGGGGTGTGCTGATCCATCACCATCTACTGTAGGGATGGGAATCTCTTGGCACCTCTCTTAGTTTAGAATGTAAAGACGATGCACGTTTAACTTCCGTTATGTTTCACCATCCAGTTGGTGAACCCCTAAGGATATGCACAGCCTGTCGTACAAAAGGAGTTTCAGATTTCCAGTAATTGACATCTCTGGATCAGTTCATAATCTTTCAAGAGAGAATCACAATGTATCTGAGAATCGATTATTTACCCCACCCCTAATCTACTGTTGGCAATACACTGACTAAGGATAAGTACCTTATACAACCCCAAGTCTTAACTATCCCTTTAAAGCAGGGCTTTTCAAATTCTGAGACTAGGCCTCCCCTCAGACAAAGCTTGGAAACAGGAGCTCCCCCTTTGGTTACCTGCTTAGATTCACTTGATTCCTGGGTGGCTATGGGATCATAATGTTTTATTTGATCCCGTAGACACTCAACACTTGAGCCAATATATCCTGATATTGCTGTTTTACATAACTTCAGACTACACCAAATACAGGAAACCTCTGCTTTAAAGGATGTAATGTGGAAAACATATTGTATCATATCCTATTAGCTAACAAAGTAGAATGATTTGTTAAACATGAGCTGCTATCAGCTCTGTTCTAATAATCCTCCATTGGTTGGGATGAGTGGCTATGTTTCATGAGGTATTAATTGACCATATTTTGTTTTGGAAACTATTATCCAGCTTAGAGCCTCCATTTGAAAAACCTTCTGTTTACAGCAGTGTCTGTTTCCCAGCAACCCCATTACCACACAGCACACTTACTGAAGGGGGCGTGAAACATAATTGGTAATATCACAGGGGTTATGCTGGTAAAACACAGCTTATTTACAGCTCTAGTGTTGATTGCAATCACACCAAGTGCTCCTCAGTGAGTGTTGATCACATTGTTGGCAGCGGGAGTAACCTCAGACACACTCCATCTCTCTCTGAGGCCGAGATGCATGCACTGAAGCAGATATCTTTCATAATTCCCTCTCTAATTGATTTATTTATCATAGCAAAGATTTCACAGGTTGCAGTTTGCCATTTAAAGTTTCATGAGAACAGAAGACGTGTACACTCAGTGAAGTCTGTTTACAGTAGCAGAGGATCCACCTAAATGCTAGTGTGTCCTGTCTGAGCTGGCTAAGTATCTGCTACATCCCTTTGTTCAGGCCAGTGGATGGAATTACACTTAGATCCCTGTTTGTTTAACGATTGCTTTATCTTAGTTATTTGAACGTCATCCTCTATTGTTGCTATTAAATGACATAATTTTCTGCCTTCTAATAGGTGGCCAGTGAGGATTTCTTTCCCCTGTCAAGGAAGCTGAGTCCAGAGACCTACATACCCAGTTTCAGTAAGTGCCAACACTTCCTTCTCTCTCAACATTACTCACTCACATTTATTCCACACAAGGTGACAAGTACAGTTGACTGGTTGTCATGGTCAACTTCAGCTGGACTCAGATTAGAGCAGCTTTAAATTGGATTAGCATGCTGACTCAGAGGAGTCACTGTGCCACATGTCACCAAAGCCCTGAGGTGAACATGGTTGAAAGTGTCATACCAGCGTCACTACACACCAGAAAAGACCATTACACCATACCACTCATCAACTGTTTAGGTTTCCAAACTCTAGCCTGCTGGTATGTTGTGGATACAATGAATCTGAACAGAAAATAATTAAACTGTCATAATTTTACCTTAAAATCTTCACGTTGTCAAACACACTGCATGCTCTACATGGAATAGCTTTTGCTTTTGCACACTTTTGCAAACCTTCAGAGCATGTTGCAGTGAGGCATGCTAATTGTGAGAGCATTATTCACCCATTAAGGTCACTCAAGCTTACACAGGTAAGAAAATCCAGTCAAAAGTATCCCCTGCTACATGGGATTTATGCTCCTGATAAGAACCAGCGGCAAGAGAAAGTGGTAATAGAAAATTAAGCCTAGCAAATGTGTGGTGTTACTGCTGCTGTAACTGAGGTGAAGACTTGTAGGTTTATAGCAGCTTGCCAACGTCATCAAGTTAAAAATGACCTGCCAGCAGCTGACTACACTTCAATTTGTGCACAAAAAAGAAGCCCAGTGATTGAGAATGGTCAGATTTTGTGAAATATTTTCATGAGAAGAGAGGCATTGTTAGCTACTTAATTATTCTTGCAAAAATGTTATATTTCAAAAATGTAATGTGGTTTCTCACCTCACTTTATTTTATGTTGGATTTTATCTCCATGACCCAGTAGCTGTTTGATTTTAACTTCCTATGCAGGGATTAGACCGCTTGTGGTAACCCTTAAAGTCCAGTAAAATTAAACATTTCTTTTTGACCCTTTTCTATCACATCCTTGTCACATTGTGCAACTATTTAGCAATATACTGTATGCAAAAACTTTGTTGTATTCTTATATTAAAGTCCATTTTCTTCTCGTAAAACAAAATGTGATTTGTGCTTACATAGGTTAGAACCAACCACTGTCATCCAATAATATCATGGCGTCCACACATCAATCAGTTTTCAACTTTTAGCGCCATAGAACTGAGATTTGTTAATTAGTTAATCAGCGACAGCATGATACTTTTTCATGTTCAAATCAAATTCCTCATAACATCATAGTCCATCTGCGTATCATGTTTTACTCTGAAAAATGTCACATTACATAAGCTAAATACTGTCACGATGTTGTTTCATCTGGACTTTGAATGAAGATTACGACTGGAGGAGGTGTGAATATTTGAATGCAGTCTCTTTTTCCATACCCTATAAAAATCAATTGTGTGGTTTGCTAGATTTTTCTGCTCTTGTGTAACTTTATTGTGTAAATGTCCTGTTTTAATGACTGCAGCTGTGTGTGACCCCCTCTACATTTCACAGCCTGTGTGTGCCTGAACAGTGTTCTCACAGGCAAGACTGGACTTGGACTGAACTTTCTAGATTTATGGCTGCAAAGTTTACCAGCAGTATTTACCAACCCAGTGAAGTAAACAATCTAATCATATAATAATCTCTCCAAAACCTCCAATCTTCAATCATGATATGTTTTTTTTTTTTTTACTTAAATCAGAACTTCAGCATTGTTAAGGAAGAAACATGTCAGCCAGAAGGTCAGGAACATTTGTTAGCTCTGTGGGCCTTGAAGCATTTGTTCAGTGCATTAGTCAGGCACAGACATTAAAGTATGTATTGAATCATGTTTTAGACAGCCCTGGAAAGAGTAGAAAGAGTGGATACCAGAAGCATTTTTCAACAATGCTAAATTCTCTACTTTTCACCCCTTCCTGTTACACTGTTGTCCTTTGTAGGACAACAACAGGTAAGAAGTTAAATTACTCTGAGGCAAAGGTACATAGATAAGTAACTTAAATGTGAAATACAAATAGCAATATTAGTGACAGTGCTATTAAGTGATAATTAGATTATAACTATTGGATTAGAAATAAGAAAACACTGATCTGCAACAGTCTGAACTAATGTAGTGGGATTATTTCAAACTATGTCTGTGAACATTCTCAGTCATCCAGGTCATGGAATTTGTAACAGGGGTTTTTGTTGGCAACTGGACTTGCTTGGGTTCATAAAGACATTGTTCATCCAAGAGGTTAAATGTCTTCAAGAACCCAAGTAAGTCCAGTTGCCTATGAAAACCCTTTTACGTATTCCAAACTATAATTTATAATAGTATATCATACAGCTTAATTACAGCACATAAATGAGTAGCATAACCATATGACATTAAAAGATTTTAACATTACAAAAGTTACAGTCATGTTATCCCACCTGTGAACACTTTTTAAATCATAGAGATTGGTACTGTCATGCCGTCAAGTTCTTTGAGTATTGAGCAACCATTTTAGGTTTATAGTGTGAATCACAAAATATACTTTCCATCTAGGTTCTGTAGAGCCTCAGAAGCCACAGTCGTCCAGAAGGAGGGCGTCCCCTGCACGCCTCAGAAGAAGTGGAAGCCTCAACTTAGACCCTGACATCTTTAAGACCACCAACTTCTCTGATCCAGATGTTGGTAAGAAGTTACACAAATACTGTATCCCTTTTAAAGCTCACTTTGAAAGTTTTTTATAAAAAGATTAGCAAGGAGTTTGCAACATCCAGCCAGCCATGAACCATATTTCCACCTCAGTTTTTCATGTTTTCTGACGTGTGAACACCCTGTCTCACAGTTGCACCCAAGGGACGCATGCTCTCAAGGAACCCCAGTGTTGAGCGCACATTCTCCCTCCCCTCAAACCCCACCACATCTGGCTCCTTTCTACTGCCCTCCTACCCGCTGGCTAGCCTCCCGGGAGGCATGCTTACTCCAACACTGTCCCGCCGGCATGTAGACTCCTCCCTCTCTATGTCCAACACCTGGCCCAACAAGAGAGAGAACAGCCCTCAGCAGCGAGACACCAGCCCCTGGAGAGACACATCAGGTGCAGCAAAGGGTAATCTAGTAAAAAGAACCTGACATGTCAGCTAAATGTAAAAGTGTGGCCTCTTTCTGTAAGCTTTTATTTTTATCCTTCCTGTTCTCCCCCTTTTAGGAGACCATGTCTCCAGCAGATGCTCTCCCAGACCTCTTCGTGCCTCCCTTGTGAGTTCTTCCTCCACTTCATCATTCCGCCGTGCTCTAAGCAGCACCAGGACATCCCTGTCTGTATCGCCAGTTATCCCTACAGCAGAGCAGCTCCAGTCCCACAATGGCCAGAGGTCCAACGCTTCAGGCAGCCCCCAGAATCCGCTACTGGAAAGGGATCTTCATCTGGACTCTGATAGCATCAGTGCAGTGCAAGATCCTCAAGAGGATGATCCTCTGGACATGCAGGAGGTCAGCAAACTGTCTGTTTTACCTGAGAAAGACTTAAATGTAGGACACTGCAAGCTCTAACTTGCACCCTTAGCATCTGAGACTCCTGAAAGAATTGCTCCAGTATTCAGGGTACAATACACAGCCAAAAACAGAAGAGCACAGCCTGTTAGTCCTAGTGGTTGAAGTTTGGCTCCATTAATAATATTCTCTCAGGGCTCATATTGAGGGGTGAAAACCAGAGGGGCATAAATGACATTCTGAGTGAAAATTAGTTATATATATATATATAAAATGAAAGCTCTTGATGAGCTAGGCTTGTGAATTGTAAACCAATCCAGAGTTATTAATCAAAAAATCCTAACACTGACCACACTGAGCTATTTGGGCCCAAAAAGGCATAAGGCATGTGGAATATAGAGAGCCAAGCGCAAGACACAGATCTCATTTCAAATCAGCCTTACATGATTTGTATGACATATGCTATATATAATTACATGGCTATATTTAAGATTCTGAATGTTTGATCTCTATTTTTGATATGTTGCTTGACCAAATGGTTATTTTGGTTAGAGTTAAAGGTGAGGTGTGCTATTCTGGAAAGAGAGGATGATTTACTGTCCCTTTCACTTCTCCTCTCCTTGCCCTTGTCCTGTGCACAGGCACAAATGCGAGCTGTTGCTGAGCAGCTGGAGTAGCGTCGCGTGGCTCGATCAGGGACACGTTTTATTTCTTATTTACAGAGCCAGGGCTGTGTAGAAACATCTGATTGTTTTTCAGCGCACACACAGAACGGGGAGCTAAAGGACCATGAGGAGATATTTATTGAATTTGATTTTTAAAAAAGTGTTATTGGATTAGAATAGCACACCCCACCTTTTTTTATATTTATATTTTATATATTATCACGGTGTTTAGACTCCTATTTTCAGTTGCTTATTTGGAATTTATTAATGTTTTCACAGAATTTCATACATTCAATGAGCTAATATGATGAATACATATTTTTATGATATTTTATATTATAGGAATGGATTTCTGTTAACTTTTAAACTTGTTCATGTAAATTTTTATTAATTTTTTTTATTAGATATGCCCTGTTTCTCATATTGTTTATCAGATAAAATGTTGCTTCTAAAAAAGAACATGCGACTTTCTTCCAAATAAAAAATAGAGTTTCTTGTCTCAATAAATATCAAAATATTGTCCAGTATATTTATATAGTTTCAGTATTAAATATTGATTTTAATAAATGCCTGTTGGTCAACTGTCACTTACGCCCCTCTCGTTCTCATCGCTCAACGTGTCAATTTGCGTGCTGCTCACAGATGCTGAACTCCTTGCGCTCGTTGCGCAACAGCGCTGCCAAGAAGAGGGCCAAAGTGAGCCTTAACAGTTCAGATCCAGACAGTCCCGACTCAGCTGTGAGGCTGGACCTGGGTGTGGACTCACCATTACACACCTCTCAGATGCTTACAAGCTCAGCCAGCGAGAGCGGTCTGTCCAGTCTGAGCTCGGTCGCCAACTCCAGCTTCAATGGCATCAAAACCAGGTAAAGGATCCACATTTGGCTGCTTTTCATATTTATTGCATTTGTAGTTGCTACACCACTAGACATGGTGTCTGTCTTTGAGCATTCTCATTCTTTAAATGAAATATACTGTCATAAAAGATGTATGCTTACACCATAGGTTCCTCCTGTAGTCTATATGATCTGATTGGTTGTTGATGCATCTTCAGCTTCAATTCATTACAATATTAAAAGAATAGTTGGATTATTTGATGAGGGGTTGTGGGAGTTACTCATCAATAGTCAGTGTATTACCTACAGTAGATAGCCCCCAGTTTGACGAAGCAGAGAGGTGCACCATCACCGAAGCTAAGCAATATACTGATGTGGACAGGGTCAGCAACAAAAAAAAAAAGTTTAGCCACTCACAAAAGGTTCACCTAAGAAAATCAGTATCAGTTTAAGTGTGTGCTATATTTAGAATATTTTCACCGCTTTACCTTTCCGTCAGACAGCCATTTCTGACAAGAAACCGCCATGTAAGCCAAATATCACTCTCTCCTCGCCAACCAGACACCACAGGTGAAATTAGTAGTTATAGCTCTCAGAACATGGGCACTGCTGGTCTATTGCTGCTTCGGTGTGTTGCTTTGTTTCTGTTATTGTGTGACTTCAGCGAATCCAAACTATCCTTTTAAAACACCAAAGTCACTCAATAACACGAACAAACTAACAAATTGTGGTAGCGGCACACTGGCAGTTCCCGTATTATGCAAGGTAAAATGACTGATTTTGCCTGCGGAGTCTGGTTGGTGAGGAGTGAGTGATATTTTAACCTGTATAACAACACTTTCCTGTTTGACAGCAAAGTAAAGCGAAAAAAATATTCTAAATATAGCGTACAGTTGCTGGCCCGGTCCACAACAGTACATTGCACATATTGTCACAACATGTTTTCAAGAATGCATTTTTTTATGAATTTATTATATTACATTTTATTACATTAACTAGGTTATGATTAATTTGTAATAAGTAATTACAGTATATAGCTGAGACACTGCTTGTTATATTTCAGTTAATTGATTTAATGTTGTCACAGACCTGATGACATGTTAAAGCAGTGGTAATATGGTGCCCATCTGGTGTTGTTTGATAATGTGTTGAACAGTGCTAAGCAGTTTTACAGCATCTTTTCTCACTTGTCACATCTGTCAACAGCCAGGGAAACTCAGCCTCATCAGGAATGAAACCACGCATTGCAAGAGTGCCTTCTGCAAAACTGAGGTCTTCTGTATCCATGGACTTCAGCAGCCTTCAAGGTATAAAAGGAATAAATTAGTTTGTTATTTTGTTTTATTGTTTAATTTCTTTTATTTATTTACTCATTGTCTTTCTGTTTTTCAAGGATTGTCTCAGAGAAACGAGCTGGCATCTGAGGTGGGTGTTGTTGGGCAGAGAGTCACTTACTCCAACGGAACAATCAAAACGGAGGAAGAGACAACAGGACCGTCCCCTCCGTTGGTTAAACCAGCTGTCCGGGAATCAGTCAGAGGTCTGAAGCCTGCCAAAGGTCAATCAGCACTGAACAGAGCAGATCATTTCCCTGGATTTATCTTGTAATAATATTTTGCATACTTAAATAACAAAAGCCAATCCTCTCCTTTGATTCTCAGGATCTCAGAGCAACAGCAGCAGGAACTCTCCAGCCACAGACATGCCTGAAGGAGTCATTGGAAGAGGTTAGTCTCCTCAAATCTTCATTTTGTTGTCAAACATTCTGTTCTGCTGTTGTTCGACAGATTGAAAGGCAAATGGTCCCAAAACCCTGTCTGAGTTCCGTAGAATCATAGCCAAAGTTTGCAGTTCTAGGCATAGTTTTCCCATAATCTTCTTGCCACACACAAACACAGACAGCCCAAGACCATACATTTAAGTTATCTGCATCAAATATCTAACATCCCCCTCACACCTCTCAGGCATGTTTGGCACCACTGTGTCCTCCAGCCGTCCAGGAGCTGCCTTGTCACTTGAGCAGGGTGATTCTGTGGCCAAACCCCCCACTGATCCCTCAGCAGGCATCTACATGCGTGCTCTGTCTGGCAGTCAGCAGGACAGTGATGACAGCCCGCGTCCAGATGAGGTGAAGGTTAGTCACACTTTGTCCAGTGGGGAATCATAGCACATCATACAGTTTCTGGTTACCACTGTCCCAGCTGGTGTGTTTTCTACCAATGCATTTGCAGCAGAGGTTGAAGAACGCCAGGTTTGGCCGGGATAAGATGCGGCACCAGGGTCTGGATCAGCAAGACGGGCAGTTGAGTCAAGGGGACCACACGCGAGAGAAGATACGCCACAGAGTCCGGCAGATGCTGTCTGACTCACCCACAGAGGAGAATCGAGTATTAGTCATTAAAGGCAAGAAAGAGTTCTTAACTAAGTGTTTTTATTTTTTTTAAATAAAGTTTGTTTTATGTTTCTGATTTTTACTATTAATTAAATAACAAATGTAATTTATATATATATATTTTTTTAACTATGACATGTAGAACTCTTCCTTGGCAGCCATATTGATATGAAATAGTTGGGTAAACCACAGGTGTTGTCAGTAATATTAATTTAGGTCCCAGTCCAACATGCACAAGAGCAGCACCCTGACTTTGTTTGACCTGAATGGAGCCAAACGTTAATTAGTATGTTATTTATTTTCAAATTTAAACAAGACATACAGAACACACACATAAACTCACAAAGACATGAGTCCAGATCCTGCCCCTGCCCCACCCACATACAAATTAAAGAGGACCCTACTCTCTAAATGAGTAGGAAGTAGTCCATTTAAAATAGAAGATAATTTTTTAATTTTTATATATATATATATACAGTATATATATATATATATATATATACACATATACATATAAAACTTAAAAAATAATAAAAGGCAATGTTGATAATCCTATCTTGTTCTGACACGTAATGGTCTATCAATTTGGGTAACATTTTTATATCAAATCTGATATAGGCACTGGCAAGGTGTCCATATAGGCCAATAGGGCCACCAGAAAGGTGTTGCATTCATTTCTGAGAGTGTACGTCATCTGATCTGTATCTGATGGCGCAATACAAAAATGTGACCTCCTCTATACCAAATCCAAAACACACGTTTGATACCTCAGGTGGCAGACAAACTTTTTTGACATAATTCTGACCAAAGTTCTGTATTAAATGTTGATTTTTCTCTGATGTAGATCTGCATCTCAACGGCAGCACACTGACCTCCGCCAAAGCAGACCTTCTCTCTGACGAGTCCCCTGTCAGCCCCACCAGTCCTGCCAGTCCACCAGGACCCCAAAGCCCCAACAAGTGTTTCACTCCACCCCACCAGCCAAGCCCCCCCACAGTGCCCCCTAACCTCAAAAACCAGTCCCGTCTTAGGAGGGCGCCTAGCCTCAGCAGGACCCGACCATCTCTGTCCCACAGCTCAGGTTAGTGGATCTAAAAAGACTTCATCTACCTACTGCTCCAAATGTCAAAGTCAATAATCTGTTTTTTAAACCACTGAAAATGTCACTGTGTATCTTTATTATGTTGCCATGTATCATCTCTCAGTTGGTCTGACACTGGTTTGCTATTTGGCAGCATTTCACGGCATTATAAATAGATGAACTAGTGCTTTAACGGGTCTGTGTTTATAAAAAATGCTGGAACATTAATTAGACTGTCAGAGCCATCAGAGCATGGGTGAATAAGATGTTTGCTTTGGATAATGTGCCACAATGCTTTGTTTTGACAACCTACTGTTAATGCACCGCCGCCCCCACACACACTGCTTGGTTTCAGACTGATAGAGATGTAACATGAGACCCAATCTGTGTGTCTGTGTGCTGTGTGCTGTAGATGAGCTGTCCCCTGGTACTATGGGCCACAAGAAAAACCTCTCAGAGCCTCCAGAGCTGTGTCCGTTTTCCAAGCCTGACCTGGCTCTGACACAGAGCTTCAACCTGCTGAGCTCTGACGACTGGTGAGAAACACTTGCATGTTTCAATGTTAAACCTACCATTGTTGTCTCTGTAAACTGCATAAATGCAGTGCAAGAATGGAAAGTTTGACAGGCTTAGTAACAGTAACTAAGGAGGGTGGTGCTTAGTGAAGGATCAATTACAAGTTAAACTACTGTTGTTACCTCGGACACACCTGTATTCATAATCATGCAAAACAGCCTCTATAACCAATGGAGCATTAAAGCGATATTCCACCCCAGAATAATAGTCCACTCAACATGTACTCACTCCTATGCCGATGTGAGGATGGGTGAAGATCTTCAGTTCACAAAACAATCCTGGAGTTTCAGCAGAAAACAGGGTTGCAGCTAATGGCAGTGAATGGCGTGTAAAAAAACAAAGACAAAATGTCTCCATCCTGCTTGTGTGGTGTAATCCAAGTGTCTGTGAGCCACAACATTAAAATTTAACCACAAAAGACGCCATTTACACCATGTTTTTAGCCAAAATGTCAACTG
>JAJHUR010076214.1:4408-15465 GCA_027495735.1 Lutjanus campechanus | reverse complement strand
GAAATGTCTTATTCTGTTTGGTGTGGGTTAGTCGCACATATTTCATTTCCATTCAACACTACACTTTTTCACATCCACTCAGTAGCGTTACAGGTTCACTGATTGTCCTTTTCATATATTTGGTTAATGTATTCTGCGCCCATATCTGCAACCCGTCGGTTATCGTGTGACAATGATTTAGCCTCTTAGGGAAATGGCCGACATTTCAGGGGTTTCAGTGTAGCCAATTGTCTGGATAACAGATATCCATGCCAAGACTTCCATGTTTACAGTCCAATTAGCAACTTAAATTTGCAATGCGAGAATGTCGCTGACTTTGGATAATCTCTGTAAACAGATATCTGCATACAATTGCAGATACATTTTTAAAAAGCTAATGAACACCCAAATTGTTGTCAGATAACAGCTGATGGGTTCCGAGACTGCACAAATACAATTCTGTCTCTTTTTCTCTCCACATGGACTGTTTACCTGCATGCAATCAAAGCTTGCTCGAATGTCACTGGTCAATAACGGACTATAAACAGAAACCAAGATGCTCCCAATATCAAAATCTTGTCCCTTATAGATTCCCTATTCATATGCAGATACGTCTATAGCAATGAGCATTTTTGTAAATATATAATCATTTGTTTTTCGGTGCAACTTTCCTTTTGTCATGACCTCAAAGCAGGGTCATAACAAGTCAAAAACTTAAAGAAACACTAATCAGTAATTTTGTATTTTTTTTAAAAAAAAGTATCAAATGACAACAGGTAATATGACTTTCTTGTAATAATCAGCCAACAGAAAATTAAAACCCAACTCTGCAGTCCCTCTCATGCTCTACAGAGCTATTTAAGCATTTTTGTTTTTGTTTTTCGGCTGGGAATTCCACTAGTTAACCTCATTTTAATTCAAGTCAACTGTTTTCAGCCAGTAAACCGACTCTACTCTACCTCCCCATCTCCAGAAAGCAGACAGACACAGTAAGTGACTTCCTGTGAGCAGCTGAAAGCAGTATTTCCCTGGTGGAGACAAAAAACAGACCTAAAAGAAGAGTAAATATGGGACTTAGTCTCATTAAGTGAACAGAAACATGAAATTAATGCTAATAATGGTCTGAGTCTGCTGCATTTGAAACAGGCTATCGCTTGCCAACATGTTTATAAGAGCAACTTTATAAAGTGATATGTCAGATGTGTTCTCAGCTTGTTTCACTGCCTCTAAATGCTCCAAAAAATGATTAAAGTATTCAAATGTCTCAAACTTTAATTAGATAACTGAAAATGATAATAAACCAAAAGTATGTTTATACATCTACAGCTCAAGACTTTTCATTATAGTTTGAAAATGGGCAGTTTGTTATTAAACCGACAGGCTCTGTTGTTCTGTGTTCGAGTGTCCCAGTTAAGTTGTGTGACAGTGAGAAAATGAAACTGAAGCAGCTTAATGGAATTCAGCCATCAGTAATTTTATCATTTATACCTGGGCTTTTCCTACTGTGACACCTCAAAATATTTCAGTGAAAAAGTAAGAATGGAATAATGCAAAGCAATGTGCAGAAACACCTCATGAATGTTCAATCTGAGACAAACACCCAGCAGGTTTTTAGTTATTATTTCTATCTGCCCATACCATAGCCATATGAGCTATAGTTCAACTGGGCCACTAAACACGGCTATTTATCCTACCTATTTCTATCTCAGCTTCTCTTAAAAGTATTTCTTTTATTTTATTACTTTGTATCTTTGTACAATCCAAAAGGCATAAAATAAAGTAATGAAACGTCTTTTTTTCTCCAAACAGCTCCTGCAATATAATTCAAGGGTTTTGTGGCCAAGAAAAAATAAAGCACAGTGGCAGTACCTGGCTCATTATTTCTGTATTTTGCTGCTTCAGGCTAGAACTTAACCAGAGCATTCGACACATACATTTACAGCACCCTCATGATATATGATACGATTTCTGACCTGATGTAAGATTTTTCATCATTGAAATGTAGACATTTCTTTTGAAGAGGGGGGAAGAATATAAAATGAGATTTATTTTTGTGAAAAATGTATTTTGTAATTTTTCTCAGGTCTAATGATAGAATCTGAATAATTTAATTAATGATATATACTATATTGTATTCTGCTCCTTAATTTATATCAAGAACGTGCACCTGTGAGTGATTAAGATTGGTGGAATGAAATGTGCGTTGTTTGTAGTCAGTGTTAAGTTGTCCTACTGCTGAAGTGGACCATTGTGTGGGATTTAGTGGCATCTAATGGTGAGATTGCAGATTGCAAACACTTTGTGTCACTCTCCCGTTCCAAACATGTAGGAGAACCTAAAGCGGCTGTGAAACTTGCGCCAAAAGCTCTGAGTCTGGTAATCTGTTCTCGACTGCTGCAGAAACATGGCTGAACAACATGGCAGACTTAGAGATCATTGTATTGATCTTTTTTAATACAAATCAAACATTTTATGCCCTCAATGTTAAGTCAGTTTTTCCCAATGGTATCAATCAAAAATAGTATCGAATATTGATATTTTTTCCAATATATTGTCCCTGTTGAGATCAATGATGATGAGTCTGGGCCCTGATGAAAGGTGGCCAGCTTTTGACATCAGTGACTATGTCTCTTGACTCCAAAGACATCGAAATTAGAAATTCCAATGTCATGACAATGCTACTCCCTACATATAAATGGATTTCTAAAGTTACAAAAAAAAAAAACAATCCTTACTTTCAAGTGATTATACATTAATGAAAACTTACTTATGACTAATATATTTAATTTCTGCCATATTCTGCTAATAAACCCCCATATGTTTTCATATTGGACCAAGTTACGTAGAAGAAACTGTCCCCGTGCTCTTGCTTTTATTATATTTTTTAAATATATTAATTTATTTTATTAGTAACCAGCATTACAATACGTTACTTTTATAATGTGAAAACGCACTGCCATAATCTACGGCTAAAGTGAGACAGTTAATTCCTGTTCATAATTTAAACATTCATGTCCCTGTTTACAGTGTTTAAGTAGCAGCTACAGTCACTTCACTATCTTGTGTATTTTCTTTTACAAATAAATTCAGCGCCTGCTTTGTGAACCCGTCCATGTGGAAAACACAGTTTTTCCCTCTTGTTCTCCAGTGTGAAGAATGAATATAGCCTACATGCTTGGCTTGTCCTGTTCTAGTGGGAATGGTACCAATATAAAAATGTTAATGCCATGCTCTACCAACTGAGGCCCATGGGACAAAATATGGAAATTTCTTAGGAGAAGTCTTTGGGCACCCATTAATATCATTATCATCACCACTGCTGCCACCATCACATTTGCATGCCAGTGGATGGTGTGCTGAAGCTTTGAGGAGTAATATCAGTCCACTAAACTTGGCTACAATGAGGACGATCTGCGGTCATATGTCCGACTGCGAGGAACTTCGGACGTTCATTTCTGAAGTTTTGCATCTGCGCCGCTGCCCGGTCCTCATGGTGAAGGTCGTGTGTGTGTGCATGTGTGTGTTTTGTTGCATTTGGATGCTGAGTGTATGGGTGTTCCAACCAGCCATCCCCCCCGGAGGTCACTTTGAAATGGAATAGATTTTTCTAGATCTCAGCCAAGGCTGTAGGGAAGGTCACTTCATTAATCACAGCTAAATGCCACTGTCTGCCCGTCTCCCTTCTTAACCAAGTAACACCCACAGATAACATCATTGATTGATACTAATAATTAATTCTCCTTCGGTACAGAACGACACAGAGTATCATTCAGTGGGGAACCTTTAATTACTATGTAAAGACTCATTAGGTTAATGCCATCGTGTGCTCCGGTGGCACGGGGGGCAAATGGATGTCTTCCTCTACCCGTGGCCTTTTGTGAAACAAGTGCACCCACCCCCACCCCCAGCCCCCAACCTCTCTTTCTCTGCCTTACTTCCTACGTCTCTCCAGCAGCAGTATCCATCTACGTGCTAGCCTACTTTCTCTGCTGATTCAGTGTTGGAAAATGTCAAGTCAGATTTTGCTTGAGAGGATTTTGGCAGATGTGTTGAAGCAAAAATGATGGGGGAAAGAGCAGACACGCACACAGGCTCAGTGTGTGTCTGCACCGTCAGTGTGTGTGCATTTATGTTCAGAGTGACCTAAAGCTTAAGAGAAGCAAATGAATTCACACAAACAACTGGAAGCAAGGCACGAACAGGTTGCTTTTTGTGTCAGGTATGTTGGATTTTTGGGTAAAATCATACCTCAAGTTTTGAACTGTATTGACTACTGTTACTTATGAATAAAAAATTGAGCATCTTTCATTTAGATTCCTCAACACTGCCCTGTGTGGACATGTCCCTGCAATTATGTCATAAAATAAAAAATACCTGTGCAGACCTGTCCACATGCAACCAGAATATCCCGTTGGATTCCTTGTCACTTTAATTTTTGTCAACTAATCCCACCTTGGAATAACATTACAACCAAGCCAGCACTTTTGTATGCCTTCAAGCTTTGCTTTGTGTATTACCCAGCGTTGAAATCAGGTGCATTTAAATGTCAGGATTCTCGGCCAAATGTCAATGTCCATGGACCACTGTGTCTTTGGTAAATTGTAAGGATCAATGTCTGCCTTTAACTGCCTTTAATTTAAGCAGACAATTGATGGTTTTACTCCCAATTTCAGTTTCCCTGACTAAAGGCTGTTTTGAAACTCAGTCCAACTGAGGGGGTGTGCTCCAGTAAGAAAGTGACATCAGTGCATACCCTGCTTTAGCCATACCATTTAAAGATGATTACATATGCCTAATTAACTAAAAGTCAACAGGGACAGTTGCAACACAATCAGAAGATGGTAGCAACATATTCAAACTACCTTAAATTACATAATACTTATAGTATTATTTCTTAAGTAATGTTTATCAAATAATAGTTATTGAGTTTTGTTTGTCTAGGCATAGAACATAGGCCCACCTAGAGTCAATGTGCAGATGTTACAGATGCTATCCAAGCTCTCTATACTATAGTGTGAGACAGGAAAAATGTAATGCATGTTTTACCAAACATGCATTTATTATACAAAACTGAAACTGTTTTAAAGACAGATTTTTAACGAACTCCATTGTGAACAATCCTTATATTTTAACCTGTACTTATCCCAACTGTGCTGTCTCATACTGAAGCAGAAAGTACCCTTCAGAGACTGTATCAGATGCCACCAGAATGCTTTAACAACATGTGGTTAACACTGTTGTTTGGGTAGGTTTAGGCTCAAAAACCATTTGGGTAGATATAGAGTAAGACCATGTTCGAGGTTAGAATAAATATGTCACATAATGTACATCATGTCAAAGAAGTGACTTACAGGTCAGAAGAGGAAAATCACATGACATAAGTTATGATTTATGAAACATTCTGCCTCAAAACTTTTAACAACCTTTTGGTTTCACATGGGACTGTTAGGCTTCTGTTGGTTGCTCTGTTTTGTCTCTTCTGCATTGTGATTCCAGTCGAGTTCTTTAAGCTTACGCTTAACAGGGACATGAACCCTGGGTCTCCTGGGTGAAAATTTTAATCCCGGGGCATCTCATGCGGCCGTGGATGTGTTTACATTGAATATTGTATATGCCTTATATTAACTTCACTTAGCAACCATGACAGAATATCAGGTGCTAGTGAGACACACTGACCCTGACGTATACTAACCATGTTTCTTAGAAGTCAACAAAATGAGGATTCAAACTAAGTAAGTTTTGATAAATTCATATTAAAGGTCAGGACAGTGTGACAAAAACACAGCTAATGAAAAAATTACTTTAATACCTCCAAAGTAAGTTTTTTGTCAATAAATACTGCAGCAGACACTGAACGTGCCTCCTGTTTTCCTGGTGGGGAAGGGGTCTAAACTGAGCATGTGCACTATGAGTATCATCACTCTTGCATGTTTCTGATTGGAGAAATAGGACTTGTTGCAACCGTCCCCTGTTGCAACCCTCCCCAGTCTACCCTATGTGTGTACGTATGGGTCTCGCTGTGTCTTGAGTCACACACACGCCACCAGTCATGCCAGCATATCTGCATCACAAGCAAGAATAGAGGGCATGCCATGTTATTTTACTATCTACCAATCCACGTCGTGTGAAGGAAGCTGATGCAATGCAGCGCTCAGAGGCTTTGACTTTTAGGATAATACTCTTTGACATGTTCACATAAATAAATGTGTCATCTACTACTATCTCATTCAGCCTCTTTGTTTCCAGCGCCAGTTATTGAAGCAGAGTAATGATTCAACCCATGAAAGCTTTAACATCTCCTGTTCTTCAGTCGGTGTCTGGGAAGATCTTTCCTGGGAATAATCCTCCTGCACACGGGGACCGATGCATTTTACATTTCAGATCCATCCCATAAAAACAAAACAAAAAACTTGGAGGGATTGCCACAGCTGCTGAAAGGAAAGAGCTGCACCTACAGAATCCTCATCAAAATAAAATTCAAGGAACTGCTTGACTCGGGCTTTACAAAATTAAAAGCTCAGACATCGTGTTTATTTTGTTTTGTAAGCAGTTAACACATGAACAGATTTAAATAGCACTCACAGCCATGCCTAAACGAAGCTGCACTGGTCACTGATCTGATAAAATGGCCAGAATGCACCATTCAGATGCACCACTCAGCTCCTCCTGTAGCCCTCTGCTAGACGTTAGCTCCATCTTGTGGGTCGTGTTGAGAACTTTTCCAGAAAATACTGAGCTGCAACCATGAAGCTGCAACCTGGGTGTGACGTCTGTTCACATTTCCACATCCGTAGCCTTTATTCACACAGCCAAAATGATCTTAAATTGGACAGAGCGATGAGTGTAGTAGGATCAGGAGCAGCTGGTGTCATCAATCTGCCACTATCTTGCAAAAGTACCATTTCAAAATAAGCTTAAAGCTTAAAGCATAATGTGTCCTGGTTTAGCAGGCTTAAAGAATGTGTGATGCTGTGTTTAAAAATGGGATAATCATTTCATTGTTTAAGCACATCATAAATCCACATAGACTGAGATGACTGTAGTTGATTTTGCAGCCTTTTTAATATAAACTGTTGATAACTGTTGATATTATGTAAATATGCATTAGCATATCATCGTTTTACTGAATACATTTTGCTTTATTTGACTGTTAGACATGGCATGAATGTCACTGAATTTTAGTCTGAACTATTAAGATAAGGTACGATAATCTGTTATTAGTCCCACAGTGGGGAAAACTGTCATAGTGTCACAACAGCAAAGTGGTTAGCAAAAGAGGAAGAAGCATGAATACAACACTATAAATAATAAATGAGTAAACAAGCAATAGGAAAAAAAAAAGAAAAAAAAAAGAGAGAAAGTATTAAAAAAAAATAGGAGCAACATAAACAAGCTGAGATACAGTATGTAAAATAGGAACCATATAAATAAGAGAAAATATATAAAATAGAAATAGTATAGACAAGAGAAAATATATGAAATAGAAACTATACAAACCAGAGGAATTATATAAATTACGTACAATATATACAGTATTAACAGGAAACAGACCAAAAACTGTCTAACTGTCTAACTAGCTAACACATGATGTTCTCATAACATTACAGGAATGTTCCTTATAGGTTTCTATTTGGCAGCCCTCCAGCTGTGCAAATATTTTTGTTCAATGTAACACTAGTTGAACATTATAATAACCATGAGATAACTTTCTTGGGGCTAATTTTAATAACGTTCCGGTGAGTTTCCCTGCTGGTAGGCTTTTAGGTAACCTTCCCCTGTTCTAAGAATGTTGTACAAGTTACATTCTTTAACTTCCAGGGAATGTTAAGGAATGTTCAAGTCACTTTTCTGGAATATTCAGCAAAAACTTCTGAGAATGTTTTAATAGCATAACAACAGCATTGATTTTACGTCCAAAAAACATACCAGGAAACGTTCAGGGGAAGCATCTGAGTAAGTTTCCTGGAACATTCAGTTCTCCAAGAACATTCTATTAGCATAACAATAACCATTCATGACTTGTGAAACCCTTTTTCTTTCAGAAAAACTCACCGTTTTAATGTTAAGGGTAAACATTAAAGTAACCTTCACTGAACTTTCTGGGAACATAACCACAGTGAGAGTTTTACGTCGGAAAAACTCACATTACATCCAGGAAACATAAGGGGGAATGTTCACGTAACCTGATCATTCAACTAGTATTTCCAGAACACACTGGAAACATTAAAAAAGTTATTTTTACGTAAGTAACTGTAAGAAGGAACATTTAGCTGACTTTCCAAGAATGTTATAATAACATAACAATAACGCTGAAAATGCAGAAAAACTTGGGAATGTTAAGGAGAAATGTTTAAGTAGCATTCTTGGAACATTCAATCTACCTTCCCAGAATGTTCTGGAAACACATCAGTAACATTTTCCTGTAGAAAAAAACAGGGAAATGTTTAAGTAACCCTACTGAAAAATTCAAGTAACCTTCCCAGAACATTTTGAGAATGTAAAAATAGTCAGAAAAATGTTTTAGCATCTAGGAAACATAATGCAATGTTCCCAGGAATTTTGTGAACCAAACTTTGATCGCTGGGTGATTACCTTTGAATTACCCGTAAAATGTTGACACATTCCTCCGAACCTGCTCTGGCCAACTTGTATCTGACACGTCTGCCATCTATTTTCTGCCAGAAGCTGATGTAATATTCTACTCAAAGTTAATCAAAATCTTTTGTGTTTGGTGTCTCAAACACTCTAAAAATGTCTCAGAAATTTGGCATTTCGCTGACATTTACCCAGACAGAGTGACAGACGCCCTCCTCAAGCAGTTGACGGAAACTATTTTTGGAAATGACCCAGGAAAATTGAACAAATGCAAGTAAATAGTGAGGAGTAAATGGATTTATGATCGATATTGGCAACAGCAGAAACAACAGATGTCTGTCAAATTGGATTTTTTCAGTTGTAGATACTATATTAGCCTGCAGATAGTATATAAAGTAATTAGATAGAACAATGCAAAGAATGCAGATTTAATCATGTGCTTCTATGTTAGAGTGAATCCATTATATCAAAGCATTTTCTCCCAAACTCCACAGAGGGCCAGAGGGAGGCAGAGGGACAGTGTGGCTGCCAAAATATATTAAAACTTTCTAGCCTTTGGTCAAGGTGAACGACAAGGCGAAGGAAACTTTCAGCTCATTTGCTTCATTTTACAGTTAGACTATTAAATGAAGCCCATGCCAGGTACTAAATTGTCCTTTGAAGTTCAGTGGCTCCAGCCATTAATGGATTATTCTTTAAAATGTTACTTTACAAGAGGGAGCCCCATCGTAAACCACATGCATGCAGGTTATTATCACGACACTGGGATTTTATATCTTTTGGGAACTGAAATGCATCTGACGTTTAATGTTTTTTTGTTTGTTTGTTTGTTTGTTTGTTTTAATTATTGTAGCTGTACTGTGACTAAGTGGGTTCAGACCTCAGATGAGTCTTTTCTGTGTGAAGATCTGCCTGTGAGTGCCAGGCTTTCCTCTGGGTGCTCCGGTTTCATCCCAGAGTCCAAAGAAATGTCTGTCTGTGTGTATTCGCCTGATGGTGAAAGTTGTGTTTGTGTGTGGTTGTGCTGTCACAGACTCTAGCTCCCACGGCCTTACATAGAAATGGACAGAGGAGGTACTGATGTCAGCCTTACTATATCAGGAGTGAGCTATCATTTCTGAAAAGTATTGATTCATGTTTGTTTTCATATCAGTTGGATCATAATCAGTAAAATGTTTTCAGCATATTTAGAATATTGCCACATTTGTGCAGGTAAATTTGCGGTTAATATGGAAACTTGAAAGGCAAAAATGACTAAAGTGTAGGTAAGTTTTCAAATGTTTATACTGATCCTTGGAATATTTGTTCTTTGGCTTTTTCTGCCTTTTATTAGATAGCATAGCTAAGCAGATAGATAACACAGCTACACTCCCCCACTGATCAGTGTTCACATAAGCAATTAGTTGTTCTGTGCCCGAGTACACTCGCATCACCATGGACACGACAATTGTTTATGTTGTTGCTACGGTGTAGAAAAGCCTGCCAGTAGCATGATCCCAAGCAGCAGTCCTCTTCCTTGTTTTGGTACGGTTAGCTTTCACACCTGATGTGAACTGCACTCAAGTACATATAAACTGTACTTCATATGGACCACCTTTTTTTCAGGTGTACCCATGCACAGATCAACAAAGTGTGCATGAGTATGGTGTGCAGTGTTCACACGAATCAAATGAGCTGGATTTGGGCCTGGGTCCCTGAAGTGAAAGCCCCCTTTGCCCCAGTACATGGAGCAAACGCTCCACAGCATGAGTCTGACTGTAGTGCAGAGGTGCATTCAGTGCATGTTTAACAGCATTTCCTCCACCAAATTAAGTTAAACCTACTACACTGAGTTTTTAACTGTTTATGAAACTGTCTCAATTTAATACTGGTGCCTTTTTATGACCTACACAAGCAAATGAGACCATCCATTACAACGGCTGCCCTGGGTCAGATTCTCCCTGAAATCAGATTAAATGAGCCTGTGTTTATATTTTCCCAGGTGAAGTTACAGTGAGTCCCCAGTTAAAAAGGAGCATGAAGAGATTTTTATTTGGATAATTTTATTTTTGATGTTGTATTTTGTTTACCTTGCGAGGCAGCTCACAAGATCATACGAGAATCCATCTTGCCAGGCTTCGAGTTATCTGTTTGTGTCTGCACCAAAAGTGGTGCAGCCAATCGGCGTCCTTGGAGGGACTGCTGGCAGCTACAGATGTGGTTTTAGCTGTGACAACAGGGAGAATCATCCATGGAAGCGACTCGTCTGGACTCCGGCCTCGATTGCGTCTGTTATATCAGAACTGGAGAGTATTTCTTCATTGAAAGAAGAACAAAGAACAACCCTGAAGGCTTTTCTCGATGGGAAAGATGTTTTCACTCGTCTCCCAACAAGAGTTTGATCTGACTGGTTGAAGTTAGCCCGTGTTAGACATGATAGACAGATGGTTCATCCAATCACCTGCCAAGTGGTTTGGGTTTTTTGGGGTTTTTTTTTTTTTTTA